>CALYLW010002744.1:0-31890 GCA_944989445.1 Ampullaceana balthica | reverse complement strand
ACACATAATCATCTATATATATAAAAATCGAAGTATGTATGTATGTATGTATGTATGTATGTATGTATGTATGTATGTATGTATGCATGTCTGTTATAGCTGACTAAACCATTCATCCGATCGCCATGAAACTTTTGGAGACTTTTGAGTACGCTCCAGGGATGGAAATAGGCTACTTTTTTTTCAAAATGTAACACTCATGGGGCGCCGGGGCCCCATAATGAGAATTTTTTCTAATATGAGCTATATAAAAATTAGTTTAGGGCTTAGCTGCTTGGAAAATGAATGGATCTTGACCAAACTTGGTACATAACAACTTGATAGCCAACATTAAAGTACCATATGGCATTGAACACATAATGTCCGTTCCTTCGGGGCCGGGGGCCCAACATCTTTTTTTTTGGTAAGCGTTAAATACTTTATTCCCGTTAGCTGACTATACCATTCATTCGGTCGCCATGAAACTTTTGGAGACTTTTGAGTACGCTCCGGGGATGGAAATAGGCTACTTTTTTTATAATTTAACACTCATGGGGCGCCGGGGGCCATAATGAGAATTTTTTCTTATATGAGCTATATAAAAATTAGTTTAGGGCTTAGCTGCTTGGAAAATGAATGGATCTTGACCAAACTTGATACATAACAACTTGATAGCCAACATTAAAGTACCATATGGCATTGAACACCTAATGTCCGTTCCTTCGGGGCCGGGGCCCAAAATATTTTTTTTTGTGGTGTGGGGGTGGTGTTTTTGGGTGTTGGTTGGTGTGGGGGGTGGTGTTTTGGGTGGTGTGGGGGTGGTGTGTTGGGTGGTGTGGTGTGTGTGTTGGGTGGTGTGGTGTGTGTGTTGGGTGGTGTGGTGTGTGTGTTGTGTGGTGTGTGTGTTGGGTGGTGTGGTGTGTGTTGGGTGGTGTGGTGTGTGTTGGGTGGATGTGTTGGGTGTTGGGTGGTGTGTTGGGTGTTGTGTGGTGTGTGTTGTGCGTTGTGCTGTGCGTTGTGTTGTGCGTTGTGTTGTGCGTTGTGTTGTGCGTTGTGTTGTGCGTTGTGCTGTGTTGTGTGTTTGTTTTGTGTGGTGTGTGGGGTGTGTGGGTGGGCGCGGGCGGGGTGGGTTGTGGTGTGGGGGTGTGGTGTGGGGGGTATATGGGCGCCGGGGGAGGGCGGTGGGCGGGCGCGTGTGCTGTGTGTTTGTGTTGGTGTGGGCGCGGGGGGGATGGCGGGCGCGTGTGCTGTGTGGGCGTGTGGAGGGCGGGCGCGTGTGCTGTGTGGGCGCGTGTGCTGTGTGGGGGGCGGGCGCGTGTTCTGGGTGTGGGGGGCGGGCGCGTGTTTGTGTGACGTGTGGGCGCGGGCACATGTGTGTGTGGTGTGTGGGCGTGGGGGGGCGGGCGCGGTGTGTGTGGGCGCGTGTGATGTGTGGGCGTGGGGGGGGGCGGGCGCGTGTGTGTGTGTGTGTTGGGTGTGTGTGTGTTGTGAGAGAGAGAAAGTGTGATGGGGATGTGTGTGTAGTGTGAGAGAGAGAGAGTGTGATGGGTGTGTGTGTGTTGTGAGAGAGAGAGAGAGAGAGTGTGATGGGGATGGGTGTTGTGGAAGGGGGGTGGGTGTGTGTGAATGTGTGTGTTTGTGTGAGAGGGGTGTGTGTTTGTGTGAGAGGGTCGTGTGTGTGTAAATTTCTGTTGGAATTATGTTGTCAAATATTGGTTCTGTACATTGGTTACAATGCCAAGAATAACATGATTGTGCGGTAAAACTTTGAATTCCCGGCGCACCTGATATTTCGAAGTAAAAAAAAATGACTTTGAACGGTGACGTCTCAATCTTTGTTTAATATATTAATATACTGTTACATTAGCCCTATTCTCGATAGTTTTGAAAAAAAATGCATAGTTATATGATAAAAGAGACAAATCTGTTGACATCCGCTTTACTCGTTAGTCCCTAGAAGTTATAAAATTTCAGCGCTTTTTTCCACCCTGACTGGAACCTCTTGAATGTAATAAGGATTCTTCGGAAAGGTTGGTCCTAGTCCTAATGAAATTACAGATGTTCACTTAATCTTTAAAAAAAATTGTAGTTTGTAGTTACATTGACACTGACACGACTGGCTGTAGCAGTTGTTGGAGAGATAAAGGCGTCCGGGTCAACTTGGCAATACACGCTCATATATATCTATATACATAATACAAAACTAATTTCTTACTGATGCTATTACTATTACGAAGCCTTGTGTAATATGATCTATAAGTTGGAACCATTCGAAAGTTGAAAAAAATATTTCTTCCACGGCTGAAAATCTTGATTTAACATTAAATTTTAGGACCGAAGACAAGTGCTGATATGGCCCGTTCATCGATTGAAAACTTGTTGGACACATTTAACATAGATTCACTCACTTGCGTTTCTTGTAAATAAATAAAAAATCAACCTTAGAATTTTCTTAACGTGCGAATATTATTGTTTTTAATTCATACTCATAGACCTAAAGATGCCCCGAACGATTGAGTGACGGATCTTCTAAAATTTCCTGTGATTGATGCCCTTTGAATCAATGACCTCTTGTACTGACTGAACTCGTTTCGAAGTCTGTCACGGATTTCATCATCTCTGTCAAGTGGGGGTAAACAGCAGATGTTAGCATATGTAACTAATACTTCGCTGTCGCAAGCTTCTGTTCAAAGTGGGAGTTGTGGAAGAATGACGTTGCTCGAGACTGATGTCGAATTTGAGAACAAAGAGTTGATAAAAAAAATATGATGAAAGTTTTCTTCTTTAGTGCTTACAATGCCCATGCTAGGGGCCGTCCATAAAGTACGTCACGCTCCAGAGGGGGGGAGGGGGTGTAAGAAAGTGTGACAATTTGTGACAGGGGGCGGGGGTCCGACCATGTGTGACGTCACGCTGTTTTATATTAAATTTTGATTATTTTGTTAATAAAAAAGAACATTTTTGTTCGCAAGTGTGACGTACTTTTGGGGGGGGGGTCCGAGATGTGTGACAGTTTGTGACAGGGGGGAGTGGGGAGTTAAAATGGTCAAAAATAGCGTGACGCACTTTATGGACGGCCCCCTAGACTAACATGCTCATCGCGCTCTGTTGCTCTTAAACTCAAATAAAGTCTTCAAAATATTTAAACAATTCTTTGTTTTCTCACTAAAAATGTTTGGAAGACTGTTCCACAATTTTGGTGTCACCAAAATTTTGTTTTGTATTTTGTTTGTCTTTTACATAAGCTATTGTCTTTTTTACATAACCTATACAATACTAAACTAAATAAGGTGATCCTGAAAACGCTTAATTATTTTGTATTGCGAATTGAATATGTTATGTTGATGATGGATCAACATATGTCATTTTTTAAAATCAATTATTGTCATGGTTTCACATGCGTTTTTAACATAAAACTGATTTGTTTTTGTTTTTAAATTAGGAATATAGCCTAATTTTCTTTATTTATCTTTATTATCTTTATCTCATAGACGCTGTTGCAAATATTGTATTAATGTTGAAAGTTAAGGCCTATGTCAAATAAGCTTACACTTTAAAACAGTTTACTTAAGCTTTATATACACACATTATAAACTTTCGCTACCGAACGTATTAACAAAAGTTGACTAAATTTAATGAAGTGATCCCGAAAACGTTTAATTAATATGAATTGCGAATTGAATATGTTTTTATGTTCATTCCTTTGTATTCAGAATAGCATAGGCTTGCGCCTTTTAATCATTTTTAAGATGCGCTTATTAATAGACGGTTGAATCTTTTTTTTCATTTTTATTTTATTTTTCAGATATAAAATCTGGTGTGTGTATGTGCATTGAATATAATTTACAAAATATGATGCCTTATCCGAAATTGGGGAAAAAAAAATTCATTTTTGAAATTATACACATTGCTTATGAACCGTAAATATAAATCGTAAAATATAGAGACATAAAAAATGTTAAAAAATATTGTTACTATCAATATCGACAATGAAAACTTGGAGGTTGTGGACAGCTTCACCTACTTGGGTTCCAAGGTTTCCAATACACTGTCCATTGAAGAGGAAATAAACAGTAGAATTGGCAAGGCAGCTACAACAATGACTAAATTAAACAAACGGGTCTGGCAAAACCCCAAGTTAACAGAAAAAACCAAACTGTGTGTCTATACAGCCTTTAGTAAACTGCTATACGGGAGCGAGATATGAACCACTTATACATTAATAGCTTAATAGATTCCACTTGAGATGCCTGCGTCGCATCCTTGGCATTAAATGGCAAGACAAAGTGCCTAATACTGGGGTCCTAATGCGTACCAATACCCAAAACCTAGACTATGGCTATTTATTTGATCAAAAGATGGAAACCAACAATCTATCAACATTTAAAACTCAAATAACATTTTAAGTAAAACGACGCCACATTCATTTCCCAGTTGTCAGAAATAAACAAAACATACGACATAGCATTTTTCAATTAGATGCCATCGAATTTCGTTCACATAAATAGGGTTTTTGTAATGAACACCCAAAATGGTAAACAATCATCCGTTATCGATTTTTGCTATTATTTAACCCTCTCGTTTTTTTCCCCTTAAAACGTTTTAGTTTCGGATTTGCTGATATATATATATACATTGCCGTCGTTACATAAAACATCCACACCGGTCTGTTAAGAGTTAGGAATTAAAATATATTTAAGAGCGTGATATTATTTGGGAAGGCGGCCGGATAAATTGAAATTAATTTTTTTTAAACTATTTGAGACCGACTATGACGCAAGAGCGCCTTAACAGTCTGGTAATGATATCTATCGAACGAGATATCGTCCAGTCTCTGGATTATTCACGATTTATTGCAGACTTTGCTGCCATCAAAGCACGAAAAATTTATTTTTGTTGAAGTTTTATGACATCTACAAGAATGTTTGTATAAATTTCAGTTTTTTGTTTATTTAGATATAAATACAGGTAGTTTAACAAAAATAAATTGTGTAATGTTATTTGTTTCGTATTTATTAATTTTTTTATTATTTCTCTACTAGCATTAAATACTCGTTTGCGCGTTGTAACAATTTCCGAAGAAATTAAACTCAAGGACATCGCTAAGATAATGTTTAGTTGTCATCTGTATAAATATATGGTTAAAATATTGTTTAATGTACATAGTGTCATCTGTATAAATATATGGTTAAAAATGAATATATCTCTGATAGTCCTTTAAACCCTTAACACACCCTTTCATCGTAAGGAAATCTTTGGGTACACTTTCGCAAAGGAAACTGGCAGACTTTCTGCTACAATTACGTGTCATTAGTTTCATGGGATCTAAAATTCCTAATTTGAGGTATATATACATATTAAGCTTTATAGTATTTTAATATTGACTATCAAATTATTATACTCTAAGTTTTGTCAAGATCCATCCTTTTACCCAGTTCTTAACGCTTAAACAATTTTATATCTAATATATAAAAGCTCAGTTGGTGTTTGAATCTTTGTATGTTTGTATGTTTCACTTTTCAACTTTCTGTTACACAGCCACGGAAAAACCAAATCACGCACGGGGACCAAATTTGGCAGGACGGTTCCTTTTACCCTGAAGATGGTTTTAAGTTAGTTTTTGTAATTGTCCCTTTTGCCCGAATGCCGTAAATTAAATAATCAGAAAATGCATAGACAAAGAATGAAAAATTTAACCTCATTTCTATATAGAGCAACTTTACGCGGACGTTCAAATTCCGTTCAAAGCGAGTTATTTTTGGTGAAGTTTTTTTTACCCCCAATACTTTATTTTCATCGGTGCGCATTAAAAAAAATTATATTGTTTAATTACGGTGCGCAATATTCGTGTACGCTTCTAAATTTGAGCTGTGCAGTACACAGAATTGTAATTTTCTTTACTCGTACTTTCTATATATTATAGACACGTAAACATATTATATAACTACAACTGTCACACGATGCATTAGGTTTAATTGCTTACACTTTTAAATTTAATTGCGAATTTGTTTTAATTATTTTCTGTTCCATAACTCTACATTTAATAAAATCCTATTTATGTAATAGTTGTGTTAGTATTTTTTTCAAGGCTTCATTTTTAGCGGTGCGCGTTCTAAAATCTTTTATCGCCTGATTTCTGTGCGCACATTTTCGTGTCGGCATATTAAATTTATCTTATCTTATCTTATCTGTTTACAGACGCTCCTTCTATACAGAAGATAATTGCGTCCTACGCTTATCTATGGTTTGTGTTTAGTCCTGCATTTTTATTAGAGATTTAAATGTTGATAAAGTGTTGGTTTTCCTGGATTCTTCAGGCAACCCATTCCACGCCCGAATTCCGGACGGGAAAAAGGAAAACTTGTATGTGTTTGTTCTTGCATACGGAATAAGAAAGGTGTTTTTATCCTTATGTCTATCTGAGGGTTGTATTAAGTTATCTTTGTGTTGTATTTCTAAATTAGAATTAATTGCTTTATGTATGATTACTACTTTGCTCTTGGTTCTTCTATCCTCTAGTGTTTCAAGGTTTAATGATTTAACTAATGGTGTTATTCTTGTCAGTCTCGAATATTCTCCAGTAATGAATCTGGCAGCTCTTTTTTGAATTTGTTCTAGTTTATCAATGTTTTCTTTGGTGGATGGGTCCCATACAGAAGATGCATATTCTAGTACAGGTCTCACCAAAGTGAGGTAGCATTTTAGTTTTATATCTCTATTACATTTGTTAAAGTTCCTTTTTATAAAGCCTAAGGTTTTGTTTGATTTTTTAATAACTTCATTGACATGGGGATTCCATGATAGTTTCTCATTTATTAAGACTCCTAAGTATTTTGCATCTTTAGTTTGGGTCAGTTCTTTTCCATTAATGTAATATTTTGAATTTATTTGTTTCTTTTTCTTTGTTACTCTTAACAGTTGACACTTTTCTGGGTGGAAAGACATACTCCAGTTAGTTTCCCATTTTATCAATTCATCTAAGTCTTTTTGTAAAATTTTGCTATCTTGTTCTGATTTAATTGTTCTATAGATTATACAATCATCAGCAAATAACCTAACTTTTGTACCTGTTGAGATGTTCTTGGGTAAATCATTTATATAAATATGGAACTCCTGAGTTAACCTTTATTGGTGCAGATTTAGATCCATTAATTATTACAGTTTGCTCCCTGCCCAAAAGGAAGTCTTGGATCCAGTGATGTAAGGAACCTGAGATTCCAAAGTAGTTAAGCTTTTTAAGTAAACTAAGGTGGTGAACTATTTGATCATTTTTGTCTAAGCCTTTTGATAGTTCATCTAAATTTGGCGGCTGGATAGCGAAGTCTCACAAGCTGAGGGACGTGGGATCGATCCCACGTTAAAGCCACTATAAAAATGTTAATGAATGACTAACGCTAAGAAAGTCCTCCGCTGACCTGGAGAGGGATGGGCGCCGCCAGGTCTACCAAGCCCGAGAATGTTCTAATGGAAACATTAGATTGGAAACATTAGAACCCACTACGACTGACTACGTGGTTATAACGACCACGAGGTTATGGGACTAAAAAAAGAATTTAAAAAATTTAAAAAATATAAAATTTAGATGTGTCCTATTATTATAACATTTATATTTTGTTCGTCTTTTACATAAGCTATTGTCTTTTACATAACCTATACATTTATACAATTTAAACTAGGCTAACGGACACATTAACATAGTAGATTAAACTAAATAAAGTGATCCTGAAAACGCATAATTATTTTGTTTTTGCGAATTGAATTTTGTTATGTTCATTCCTTTGTAGTTGGATTAACATAGGACATAGGCCATTTTTAAAATTAATTATTGTCATTGTTTCACATTCGTTTTTTAACAGACATTTGATTTGTTTTTTTTTAATTTTTATTTTAAATGTGGAATTTAATTTCTTTATTTTTTAGAAACAAAATCTGTTGTTGGAACATGAAAGTGACTTTAACTTTCAAACTTTAAAAAGAATTTAACTCCTTTACTGATTTTATACCAATTGCTTAAAGCAGTAAATTTTAATCGTAAATGTAGACACAAATATATAACAATTCAAATATTATTTCCATGTTAGAACAACTATAAATAGATTACAAAAGTAGAGTTTATTTTTGGTCCAGTTGTTATGAGCAGACTTTTTATTAAGCCAGAATATTTCTATAACCATTTATTATTTATTATTGTCTAAATACGGTGCACACATTTTGCTTGAATTCTTTTTAATACGACTGCTTTAGTTTCTTTCAAGTATTTTAGAAAGAACATTTCATATATATAACATTTATAATTTAATTTATTGACGCTATATGTTAAGTAGATTTTGCCTTTTTGAGGGGGGGGTAGGTAGCCATATGATCTTTATCTCAGAGACGCTGTTGCAAATATTGTATTAATTACAATTGTGTTACGATGCAGTGTCGTAAATATATATGAGCTTTTTTAGTGACGACAGTGGTAGAGATCTTTTGGAAAAAATGTCAACAAAGCAGTGTGCCTTTTTTAATGGATACAAACAAAAAAACATACAAACATCAATTAGCTTTATATAGATATGCGTTTAAATTATTTTATTTCAATTTTTCCATGATGCCTTGGATTAATATTTTAAATGTGTGAATGAAATTGCGATTTTTTAAAATATAATTCATAACTCGACATTTAATTAAAAACCATAGCTGTAGCGAGTTTATCTTATGTGGAAAGCGATGGCCTATGTCAAATAAACTTACACTTTAAAAAAGTTTGCATAAGCTATATATATACACAATACATTATAAAGTTTCCCTACCGAACGTATCAACAGAAGTTGACTAAATTTAATAAAGTGATCCTGAAAAACGCTTAATTTAATATGAATTGCGAATTGAACATGGTATGTTCATTCCTTTGTAGTCGGAATAACATAGGACATTTCTTAAGTTGCTTTTTAATCATTTTTCAGATGTGCTTATTAACAGACGGGCAAATGTTATGTATTTTCAAGTGGATATATATATATATATATATATATTTATTTATTTATTATTTTTTTTTCATAAACAAAATCTGGTGTGTGTGTATTGAATATAATTTACAAAATATGATGACTTATCAGAAATATGGAACAAAAAATGATTCATTTTTGAATTTATACACATTGCATAAAAACCGTTAAATATAAATCGGTAAAATTTAGACACATACAAATTTTTAAAATATTATTTCCCTGTTGAAACAACTATGAATACGTCAAAAGGAAGAGTTATTTTGGTCCAGTACATTTACTTTATGACAAGACTTTATTTTATGCGGCCAGCTTTCTATATAATCTTTTATTGTCTAAATATGGTGTGCACATTTTCTTGATATCATTTTAATACGACGGATTTTTTTTATTAAAAAAAGTATTTTAGAAAGCACATTTATAATTTTGTTTATTGGCGCTATGAGTTATGTAGCCTTTGCCTTTTTAAGGGATAGTGCCATATGTTCTTTATCTCATAGACGCGGTTACAAATATTGTATTACTTACAAGTGTGTTACTATGCAGTGTCGTAATTATATATTAAATTTTTGAGTGCCGATGGTGGTAGAGCTCTTTCGGAAAACTTATCAGTTATGTTTATTTAGTACAAGTGGGAATGAAATAGTAAATTTAGTTATTATGGTCGTCAAGATTCATTATTTAATCATATCTTTTAAATAGTAAGGTAATGTTAAAAGGCACTGCATTAAGTGAAAACAACTCTAAAGAAATAAAATAAAAATTAAAAACTTAGCTGCGGTGAAATCCGAAGAGTCAATGAAGCAAGAAGGGAATAGTTTGAGCTTATATATGAAAGGAGAGATTGGGTGTGACAATACGATTGGGTTGTCAGCGCAACCACAACATTCATCCCATGTGGTGCAATGATCCCATAGTAATTTTTTAATTTAATTTTTTTTATTTCTTTATATTCGTTTTATTTGTGTACCTCTTTGTTCGTTGAGGAAGGCTCTTTGCCGAAACGTTCGCTGTTTTGTTACGTCCTGTCAGGCTAACGTATACCCTTTTTACATGTTATCCATTTACTAATCTATAAGGCTGATTGCAGTCTCACCCCCTTTATGTTCACTACTTTTTAAATCAGCGCGCTTTATTTCAAAGAACTTTTTGGGGGTTTTGTACTTATGTCGGTATGTACAGTATTTTAAAGCCTCTGAGGCTTTGAACTTATGTCGTTATGTCCAATAGTTAAATGCCTCTGGGGTTTTTAACTTACGTCGTTATGTCCAGTAGTTAAAAGCCTCTGAGGCTTTGAACTTAATTAGTTATGTCCAGTAGTTAAATGCCTCTGGGGCTTTTAACTTATGTCGTATGTCCAGTAGTTAAATGCCTCTGGGGCTTTGAGAGCTTCATTGCACCATACGATATAACGTGGCTGCAAATAACACATTGAGGTGTTGGGATACCAGAGCATCAATTGATTATACGAAACATTATAGTTTTAAGTGTGGCTAGAGCGAGTTTCATTTCGTCATATATAATGAATCTTTATTTTTCATTTATGTTTCCATCATCTAATTACAAAGAAGATTCAGGATTTGTTTGATACTCAGCATTCATGTTTCTTCTCCTTATAATCATATCCATTGGTCATCTCTTTTCCATATATAAATTGGGTTTAATATAATAATTTTTTCGATATCAAATATCAACTTAATTCTCTCTATCATTATATGTGAATTTGTGAAGAAAAAAAAACAAAATTTAAATTTTATTTTTTACATTTTAAAAAACACAGGCGTGCAGATGTTTGAGGTTGGGGGGACGTATCTATAATAATTCTGTGCCATCATCCCCCCCTGCTTTTTTGGAATAGACTGAAGTGAAATAATCATTAAATTTCGGGCACCTGTTTAATCCCCCCCCCTCCCCATGTTCTGCGATTTTGACTAGGTATTAACAGACAGCGACGTGGTAAAAACTAAATTTTAGTTGTTTTTTTTAAAATAAAATAAATAGACACTAACTAAATATTTATAGTATCTACAAAATTTACAAACTACTTCATTTAAATCAATACAAATTATTAATCTGTTTATTTGAATAAAGTTTGTTGATTTCATTAAGATATTTTGTTTATTTTCGTCAAGAGAACGGCAAGTTCCGTATGCTAGTTTAAGAAATCTTAAAGCTCAACTCTTAATGTATGTGGTTCAGTTCACAACGCGCATCTATTTCAAATTAATACACAAAAAACATCAACATACATAATTCCCGTAAAGGATGTAATGCTGAATTGTTCAATAGTGCGCACTAAAGATTACTGCAACAAATATAACTCTTTTCGAACGTTCCGCATACAATTGTTCAATGTGATAATAAATGAATCAAATAAAAATAAATAAAATAAATGAAAGTTCTGTATTACGTTATTTTTTAATCTGATGTGTTTCTATTTTGAAAACTCCCGTCATTTTTGACGGGTGATACGCTAGTTAATTAATAATAATTGAAATTAATGTAATATATATTTATTTATTTGTTTCATTTTATGTGCTTATTGTCGAAAAATTGACATATTTTAAAGTTAGCATTAGATTATAGGTATACTGTTCTTTCCTTTCTTGATAATTTCTGCGGACCGGCAGCTGATGGTCCGCGGACCACCACTTTGATTAGCACTGTTCTAGAACATGGTATTATAAAAATAAGGGTTATTAAAATACAGTTTTATATAAAAAGAAGGCCCTACTAGAATAGGGTAATTTAAAAATAGGGGCTTATTGAACAGGGTACTATAAAAATAGTGGCCAATAGAACATGGTACATGTATTATAAAAAAGCGGCTAATAGAACATGGTATTATAAAATGAAGAATATTAGAACTGGGTATTATAAAATGAAGACTATTAGAACAGGGTATTATAAAATGAAGACTATTAGAACAGGGTAATAAAAAATAAGGCTATTAAGACATGGTACTATAAAAATAGGCGGCATCAGAATTACTACCAAACCTTCCATTCGGCCAACACTAATTAAAAATCTATTTAAAAAATACAAGACTAGACCTAAACCATAGATAAGAGTAGGTCGCAATAACCTTCTGTATAGAAGAGCGCCTGCAACAGATAATCTCAAATCTTATCAATTACAGACGCTCCTGCTATACAGAAGTTTATTCCGTATATACAATATAACATCACAGTTCAATATGAAACATTTCATGCCACAACTTTGAACGTTTTATTTTTTTAAATTAATATTAAATTTCCGTTTTGTCACTTTCGTTTTCTTATATTCGAACCAAATGAATTGTTGTAAAAGTAACTGTCAGCTTATGTGTCATCATAGTCAGAGGCAATCAAGATCATGACATAAATTTAAAAAGGAAATTTTCATCTTTAATAAACAGACTTGAAATGGAACGTAGGCATATCATGTTGAAAGCACCAAGCATTGAGTAAATTTAAAAATTGTAGGCAGTGCTATTACAAAAAGAGCCATCATTGGACATGGACAATTAAGCCAAAATTATGATTGGTTACAAACGTTTCTTAAACCGGCCGACCTCAAGCCAATAAGTCTTTGGGGAAAAAAAAACAACCTTTAAAATAATTATTTATTTGTTTTAATTTTTTTTCACATTTAAAAACCAAAACTTTTTGAACAGTCCATCAGATATAAAAAAAAATAAAATAAAATAATTCTAAAAAAGTTATATACAACAGTTTCTTTATCTTTTGTGTGCTTAAATTTTTTTCAGATATATTGATATATTAAATACATTTCAAAAGGAGCCAATGACACAACCTTAAACACTTGGACACTGACAGTGTACCAATAGAAACATATCAATGACATTCTTTGTGCTTTGACGTAGCATTGCCGTTTAAATTTATTTTAAAAATTGTATATCCTTTTAAAATGTTTGACAAAAAAACTAAAATTTGTTAAAGATTATTGAAAATTTTGGCTTAAAATTTTAGCAACACTATTTAGAAATTGTAAGTGGCAGGCGCGTTGTTTTATGACACGCTTATTTCAACGTACAAGGAGAAAGGAATAGTTGAAGAAAATAGACTTGTTAAAGGTTAGTAACATGGCTTTGAAAACTTGTGATCGATTTTTACTTGAAATCATTTTTTTTAGAAATGACTAAGGCTTCATTTAAAAGCAAGTATTGTTTAAATATTAAAGCCTTAACTACATCATTCTGATAAGGTAAGATGAGGAAAAAACACAATTCTAAAGGTTACGAAACAAAGAAACATATAATCCTGCTACAAATTATTTCATACGTTGTCATTAATTTTTTTTTAAAAACTGACTGAAGTCTTTTATTCTCAACTTGAAATGTTGAAATTAGTATAAACGTTGATTACACCAACATTCCATATCAAACTTTTGTTATTAAAATAAATCATGCATTCAATATATTATTTAATAAAAACGAAATTAAACATTCCACTGTCTTTCATTTTATCTTAACAAATATTTTAAACTAGAGCCTTTATTTCTCAACTTGTAATATTTAATTTAGTATGAATATTAAATTAAACCAACATCCTTTATAACAGTGCTTCTCAAACTTTTTAGTATCGCGGACCGGCAGGAATTTTTTCCATTGCACCAGGGGACCGGTGCATTATTTTCCTTGTACTGGCTGGGTAGCGAAATGTAATTTATTTTATTTGTTTCATTTTATGTGCTCATTGCCGAAAAATTGACATATTCTATAAGGTTGTATTAGGGGCCGTCCATAAAGTACGTCGCGGTCCAGAGGGGGGGTGTAAGAAAGTGTGACAGGGGGAGGGGAGGTCCGGCCATGTGTTTTATATTAAATTTTAATAATTTTGTTAATAAAAAACAAGATTTTTCTTCGAAAGTGTGACGTACTTTTGGGGGAGGGGGGTGTCCGAGATTTGTGACAGTTTGTGACAGGGGGAGGGGGGAGTTAAAAATATTCAAAAATAGCGTGACGTACTTTATGGATGGCCCCTTAGTGGTTATAAATTGAGGACTATAATTGTATTGTTCTGGCCTTTCTTGATTACTTCTGCGGACCGGCAGCGAATGGCCCACGGACCGGCACCGGTCTGCGGACCACCACTTTGAGAAGCACTGCTTTATAATACACTATGTTATTGAAATAAATCATGCATTCATGGTATTAATTATACTTCATACAGTGTCATTGGCTACTACACAAAGTGTGAGCATCGTCGACTTAACATTTAAACATTATATAAGGGAAACAACACATTCTATAAAAACAGGGGCGGTTATTGATATGATTTTTCACAAAAAATATAACGTCATATTACAACAGTGGCCGTGTTTGGTAGGAAAGGAATATATGACAGTGTATTGCGACAACCCTGCTATTCCCCAACAGACCCCACGCACAAGCAAATACTTAGACGTTTCACTGCAATAATTTGTCCGTGTTTTTGTGGTCTAAATCACGTGAATTGTTTTGTAGTGTAACTAACGTTACAGATAACAAGGCTTCTCGAAGCTGCTGCCTGCTAAAGATGAGACTGCCGAATAGGTTGACGCTATGCCGGCTATGGCTCCGATGCCCAGAATCTCAATGCACGCCACCTTTTCGTGGAGAGACACGTTGCTGAAATGTAGGGCCAAGAAAGATGTACATCAGCATCGACGAAAACAGTCATAATTAACTACGGACATTAATAGTCACGCACACTCACTCAATTACTCATTGATGCGCACACACTCAATCACTCATTGCTGCACACACACTCACTCAATCAGAAGCGTAACTGGGCTTTCCGCGCCCTTGGCTAATTTATTTTTGGTACCCTTGACAAATTTCAGCTTTGCGGCTTTTTCAATTAATTCGAAAAAAAATATATACTTGCATTATTCTTAGTTGCAAACTTTTAACATATTATGATACTGATATTAAAAAATTATACATGGATACAAAAAAATCCGATAGGTAGAAAAATAATAAATTTGAATAAATTGAAGGACTATCCATCGGCGCCCTTGGCAACTGCGCCGTTGCCCAGTCGTTTTTTACGCCTCTGCACTCAATCACTCACTCATTGCTGCTCACACAATCACTCAGTCACTCACTCATTGATGCTCACACAATCACTCACTCATTGCTGCTCACACACTCAGTCAATCACTCATTGCTGCTCACACAATCACTCAGTCACACTCACTGCTGCTCACACAATCACTCACTCATTGCTTCTCACACAATCATACTCAGTCACTCAATCATTGCTGCTCACACAATCACTCACTCATTGCTGCTCACAAAATCACTCAGTCACTCACTCATTGATGCTCACACAATCATTGCCACACCCAACCTCACTCACATTTATTGATTTTTACGTAATCTTGCATGCATATATATCTAGGTCACTGCACTGCATAATCAGGTCATATCTAACATTGACATTTTATTTGACATAACGTCCCCACAAATTGATCTCACAAACAAAATTCTTCTTGAGAGGAAAACCGATTTAAAAAGTTTCAAAGCTAATTTTTAAAGAATGAAGTATAACAGTACCAAATATTGCATTTTTCTAGTTTGTTTTTACACATTGAATTACTAGCGAGAAATTATGTTTTCATAGTTTCAAAGACTCAATTAATATTATTTTATTTAACACAAAAAATTGAATAATAATTTTATTATGTTGTATTATTATTATCTTTTATACTTCTTACTCGACCTATTTTCACAAGAGAAAATGCTGTTTTAATTTTAGCAGTGACAAAAACTATGTAAATTAAAACACATAGGCAACTATTCTGTTAGAGGACCCTCCACCCCTCCCAGCTGTTCTGCTTCTCCAGCCTCCTGCTGCATCAAACCTCCTGTTTCCTGTTATCGGATGAGGCGTCCTCTTCACAAATACACCACAACCAACCCCCTCCCTTCCACCCACCCACCCACCCACCCACCCACCCACACACACACACACATACACACACACAATACAATAGGAGAGAAACATTATCCAAACATTATTTGTGGGCTCTTAACTGTTAAAGCAAGGGTCGGGAAACTTTTTGTCTGAGAGAGCCATAAACACCACATATTTTGAAAAGTAATTCTGCGAGAGCCATACATTATGTTTAAAACTAAAAATGCAAGTAAATGTTTGCATTTTGTGTAATTTCAACACTAAAAGTGCAATAATTATGTCTCTGAAATCTTTTTGATAACATTGTTATGCTTTTGCTAATCAATAACGAGTTTTTCTTACCATTAATGACCGTTTCAAAGATGCAATTTTATCACTGCATATTAGACTCACAGCATAACCTGTTATATCCATAAAGGCAAATTCCTCTGTCCATTTCTACTGAAAAGTACGATACTCATCGTCTTTCTTTCTTTCAGCCGTCTTGTCAAAAAGGTTTCTAAAATTAGTTAGCTGGCAACGCGAATTAAACGAACGTTTACTTTCTGATCCGACGACAATCTGTTGTGCGGACCCTTTTACAAATGCACACACCATCCGCTATTTTCGAAAGCAATATACACCAACCCTACATGAACAATGTATTTTCGCCAACTTTCCACAGAAATCACTGCGATCAGTTTGATCCCTAGTTCTATATCTCTCTTCCTTAAATAGCAATCTCTTTTCTATGGTTATTAACCCCTAACCTTGATTATTTCCCGCGAGTATATTTCATGTACTCTCTGTCCAGGGCCGGATTAAGACTTGATGGGGCCATAAGCTATTTGAGATATTGGGGCCCTTTTGAAGTCCAGATATTCTATGTCAGTGTCGAATATGAAAAAAATAGTGGGGGTTTGCCCAAGAAAGCGTGGGCCCTAAGCAGTGGCGTCACTAGGGGGGGCGGGGGGGGGCGGGCCGCCCCGGGTGACACCCGTCAGGGGGTGACACCCGAGCCTAAAATTTTACTGTGTACGATTTTATGTCAGAAAACAAAAGATGACAATTTTTTTAATCTAGAAAGAAATTAAGAAATACAATGAAATACGTTAAACGCGAAAATTCTTATTAAAAAATATCAGTTAACTTGCAATAATAAAACAGTCCCAACACAGGAACAACATTAAAACAAATTAGGAAAAAAAGAAAAGAAATAGTCGCAGCAGAGAGATCTTTAAAAAAGGCTGGAATGAAAGAGGCAGTGTCTTCTGTTTTAAAAGATATAAAGCCATCTGGGCTTGGACACACCGACAGCATGAACGAATCCCACCTCACGACTCCCTCCACCACAGTGGGGTGGGGGAATACGATTTTATCACCCCCCCCCCAAAGAAAAAAATCAAAAGATGGGTTTTCTTTGTTGATATTTTTCTTGAGGAAAATTGTGATTTCAATGTCTTTGAGTGTAATATTTTTATATATATATATATTTATTAAAGGCGTGAAAGCATAGATATGCATGTTTATATACAGGTAGTCCTCCGGTTACGACGGTCCCATTCCGACTTACCCTGTTTAGTGCTTACGAACGCGCCCCCGTAAAGAATAGTTTTACGCGTTATTCCGTATTTTCAAAAAAAATTTCATGAGGTAGCGAATTCTTTTCTCTATTTGAAATAACAAACATTTTTGAAAAATATTTATGATTATTATTTCAACCTAAAACTTTCGTTTGCGAATTTTTCAAATGGCGAAGTTTTCAATCAAGTCAATAAAGCTGAGTAAGCTTACAAGTTACTTTTCAATGCTCATTAGAGAGAGCATATTCAGCCTTTTTAGTCCCATGCAAATTCTAACTCATTATATATTCTTTTCAACTTTGAAAAGGATCGCTCTCGGTTGCAGTTTGATGTCATCATTGAAAGATAGATGCGAAGTAAAGGACTGTGTGAAATAAAGCTCATTCAAAAGCAGCAAAATTTTTAGCTCTGTGCAAGTTTTTTGAGTTTCGCTTTGTGCTAATTCCTTTTCCTTACCATGAGCCTGGGGCTGGACAATAACTTTTTTAAGAGTTCTGAAAATTGGACTAATTCTGAAGGTAAACAGTCTTCGAAATCACTCATGAACCTACATGTGGAAGAAAATCAGAAGCCCCGAGCCTAGTGCTCTTTATGGGTCTTCCCGGAAGACCCCCTTAGCCATCTGGCCACCAAAGGGACGTAACAGCTGAGGACACCCCCCCCCCAAAAAAAAAGCGGTCGCTTCTGAAGCGGCCACCTGGGCATCCAGGACATACAGTCGAAGATGCCTCCTACTAAGTTGCCCTCACAAGGAGGTGGTGGAATTTCCTACTACGACCCGCTACCACTTTGGCGCCATCCCGGCAAAGCACACGGGTCTCCATGGTTAGGACTGCCGCAGACCGGGGGATCATCAAAGACCTACCTAGGGTGCAACCCCCACTGGAAGGTTTCCTCAGAGCTGGCGTCCAATGCGTTCTTCGCGGCACTTTTTGCTAATCCGTTCTGGCGCTCCTGGCCCTAAACCGGCACCGCTCGATGGCGTTGCTAGTAAATTGAGGGGGACGAAACGGTTGCTTCGGATTTACCCGACCCCTTCTTCGAAATCACTTGAATGTTCTTCCATTAACTTGGTTGATGTCCATCGGGTGGCGAAAGTGCTGAGCTCAGCTAGGTTTGTAAGAAAGCCAAATTTCTCATGGATGTATTTATATGCACCTAACCAATGTTGTAGGGTTTAAGAAAGTTTGTCAATGATTACAAGAAATACCTCAATCTTGAATTTTGTTCTCCAGGAGAATACTGTTTTGTTGATGTCATTTATCAAACTGACGATTTCTTTTTTGTTTGATAGTATTGAAGATTGTTTACACTGTTTTTACCACGGACTTTTCCTTTCTTTTGTCTTCATAGGAATAAAATTAAGAATGCTATTTTTTAACAAACTCAATGAGATACTTCCTTTCTAAAATTGTTTCCCAAATTTCAACTAAAATAGCGACTTCCAGTTGTTCAATTTCCTTTAGAAATCCTCCTTCTTCAAGTCGGCAGTCACGTGGCTGATTTTCATTCGTTGCTAATTCTTCCAGTGCTGCGATATTCTCATGGTATGAGCTATTAACGGACCTTTACAGCATAATGTCAGGCTGGCCATCTTGTGTCAGACAAGACTTTGTTAGCATGTATCAATTTCATATGTTTTTGAAGTACCTGTCAACGATGAGTAGATGCAACAAGTCGGGTATAAAGATTTTACAGAAGACAAAAAAATCTGACCGCAGTAGGACAACCTGCTGCTCTTTTCCCAACCAAATTAAAGGAATGAGCTGTGCAAGGCACATAATGAGCTACAATGCACTTCTCACGAAGAATAGCCTGCTTTCGGTTATACTTCCTACTCATTTGCAGCATTGCCGTATGACTGTCCAAGGCATTTTCAGGGATTGGTACAAACATAATGGCCTGCATCTCTATTATACACTATAATTCATAAAAAGTTTGGGGGCCCTTAAATTATTCGGGGCTTTAGGGGGGTCCACGCATCTGTGACGATGTGGTACGAGGAGGGGGGTGTTTAAGAAATGTGACGTCACATAAAAAACGCGAAACTTTAAATAAAAGTTCCACTTAAATATTTGATTGTTTACCATTTATTTAATTACGTTTTCAATGACTTCACGCGTGTTACGATATTACGGTGCAGACTTACCCTAAATACATATTTAAATGACAAAATTTTATTTGCAACATGCTAATTTTTATTGAGAAAATACGGCTTGGGGGAGGGGTGTCAAAGCTTTGTGACGTCATATCGTAAAAAAGGCACGGGGTCTATATTTTTGTGACAAAGTATGACGCTGGGGGAGGGTGGGGTAAAAATCGGCAACCTCGCGTGACGTCATTTATGGACGGCCCCTTCAGTCGTGAAGGGGTGACACCATGAGCTACCGCCCCGGGTGACACCAACCCTAGTGACGCCTCTGGCCCTAAGCTATAGCTTGTTTAGCAAACAGGTAAATCCATTAAAAATGTTTAATGCAATTAATATGTGGATCAAAGGAGTCTGAAGATACATTTTTTTTATAATCAAACATGTGTCTGCGATCCAGATGCAGCTATCAATAGATCCACATCTGGCTCGCGAGCCATGGTTTCCCCGACCCCTGTTTTAAAAGAAGGACAAAAACATTAACATTTGTGAATGTATTATTGTATCCTTCACCTCACATAGCTTCTAGATCAGCGGTTCCTAACCATTTGGGGTCCATGCACCCCTTCAGATGCCCAAAAAAGTTCATGCACCCCCTGTATCCGTCCCCTGGACAACCAGTGCAACTCAGTGTGTTAGAGCAGAATGTTATGCTCAGTGCCCACCTCCTGACAGAACAACTTGAAGAGGCGGTGGTTCAAGGCATGTGAGCGGATAACATTTACAACTTGGACTGCAGTAGAAAGAACTGAATTCTAGGTTGGAGGTAGAGTTTTGCATGCTAGGGCCTGACGATGAAGGATACTGTGTGTAGTGACAATATCTGGAACTTCTTTCTTTACCAGTGCTGAAAATCCTGACTTATTAACGAGCATGGAGGGAGCACCACCTATGCAAATTGAAGAAATTCTTGAAATCCAGTCAAACTGATTTTCAGTGAAGAATGCCATGACTAGCTGCAGCACATCATCAACTTTGGTAGTAGCTAGGAGTGGCTTACAAAATAGAAATTCCTCCTTCAGCAATCCACTGAGAACATATCTCAGAAATACAAGAATCTGACTGCATTGTGCTACATCAGTGGATTCATCCAGCTGCATGTTAAATTGAAAAGGACTGCTTCTCATCTCGCACAAGACTTTATCCAGAATGTCTGCAGCCATGTATGTCACTAATCCTGGAATGAATAGTGTCATTGGACAAAGGAACTTTCTCAACCTGCTTCCTCTGCTGGTGACCACACATCAGTTCCACCAACTCCAGAGCACAAGGCTTCACCAAAATTCACCAATGGTGTGGGGCTTCTTGTTCTTTGCAATAAGATATGCAACCTTGAATGATGCCTCCAGTGCAAGTTTCTGTGACAAAGAAAATCCAAGCTTGGGAAAGGTACCCGAGGTCAAGAAGCGAGCTCTCTTCTGTTTGAAGACCTCAACACTGTCCTTGTAATTGGATGGATGGACTTTCTTCAAGTGCTCTCGTAGTCTAACAGACTTCATGTTGTCATTGCACAGGATTTTTCAAAAGAGGAAGCACTGAGGCTTTTGTGTTGCATCTCTCTCTCTTTTATTATTTATTAACGATTTTGAGGGGTTGTTGACAATCGGAAAGTCGTACCAGTCACAGGCACATTTTTAACTGACGAAGTTGATGTTTTTAATGACCGGAATTTGATGCTCAACTCAAGATTTTATGTTTTCAATGACGAATGATGATTTACAATTAACGTTTTTAAGACCTTTGCAGCGTACCGAGCAATAAAAGTTAAGGAAAAAAATACCAACGTTTACATCCACTCAAAACAGTTAGAGGGTCACCGGAAGATATAATCTGACGTATTTGATGACAAAATTAAATTATTTTTAGAGAACTGTGACATAAAACACGAAATTCCGAGGAACACGTAGAGCGAACCGTTCATTTTTCGAAAAAGTTTTTTCGTCAATTTTCGACACGCGCAGAACGATGCGCGAACTAGTACCTATCAAAAGGGTTGTATATTGGCGCCATTTAACGCGGCATGCCTTGCTTATGGTTTACATTTTCAGATTATCAGTTTTTCTTTCTTTTTTTTTCTTCTTCCTCTTTTCTTTTTTTTTCCTCTCTGAATGGTTCATGCACCCCCTGGAACCTGCTCATGCACCCCTTGGGGGTGCATGCACCACTGGTTAGGAACCCCTGTTCTAGATCATTTTTAGAAATTGAGTGATGTATTTAATCTATGGAAATACTACAAACAATTCACATGAACGGGAGAAATAATTTCTGTGGTAAATTTCACGCAGAAATGACTAATGAATAATATCCAGTCTACAAACCAAGATGGTATCTGCAGTGGCGGAGACAGTGTTATGACCGCCTGGGCCAGGATCGGAATAATGCCAGACCTTTCCACAAGGGGCAAAACTGAGGCTCCCCAGAAAGCTTAGAAAACTGTGCTTACATCACCCACGCTTCCAAAAACATCGTACTAATTATACAACAGAGTCGACGTCAAAAGAATTATTCCTACACCAGCTGTTCACTTTTCTCACTGAGTGCTACACACCAGATAAAAAAAATTGAATCTCCAATATGCTGAACATAATGTTAATGAGCCAATTTAATCTAGTGGAGACCATCATAATGCTACTTATTATATATTATTAATTACAATGGAACTTATTATTCATTAGAGCAGAAACTCTTTAGCAAATATATTTTCAAAAATAATTAAAATCTGTTTTCCATATAACCTTGGTATAATTTTAAATATAATATTTAATGTTTCATGTGGCAAAAATTTAATTAAAATGAAATTATCCCGTTTACCAGTGGTGGCGAACCTTATTGAGGCCGCGTACTCAAAATTCAAACCAAAACTCACTCTGTATTTATAGCAAATGGCCAACATTCCAATGAATCAGGAAAATGTTGGTTTTGGCTCTGCTGGTTTGATGAAGGAAGTAATATTTTAGTCGCGTTCCGGTTGATGAGGTTTTGCGTGCCGACTGAGACACGCGTGCCATAGGTTCGCCATCACGGCTGTATACCCTCACCAACAAAAATAAATAAATAAATAAGCGGAAGCGCGCTGGACTGCCGAAACGAGACAGAAGAGAGTCATGGGTTCTATTCTCTGTGCTGGCAAGGCCCCCAGGGCATTGTACTAGCCACACAATGCCTTGCTCGTTAGTGGTGGCTAAATAAAACTTGTGAACGCTACTTAAGATGCCCCATAGTCCGTCATGGACTAGAAAGAGGGTTATTAATAACCAATAAAAAATACATCACAACGTTATAACCTACATTTTCTCCCAATGCCCTTCCATCGAGCACAGTTTGAGGTAGATCACCGGTGGTAAGATGTAGGCCAACAACGTGGTGGTGGACCCACCGACCAGCGACAAGATGGCGCCGAAGCGTGGAATCGACTCAGCAACAAACAAGACGATACCCATCATGAACGTTCTAAAAATAACTCTCTTGTATCCGAAACCTGGGGACGCGAAAATAATCCTATTGTTTTTATCTGCAAGGCAAAAAAACAAAACAACAAAAACTCCGTATAAGTTGTCAATAAGATAATATAAATAAAACTCAAATATTGCTCAGCATGGGCGTAACAAGGGGGAACGGTGTACATATGTCCCCGGGGGTAAATGTACTAAAGCGCCATCTTATCTTATCTTGTTACAGACGCTCCAATACAGAAGATTATTGCGTCCTACAATTTTACATTATATCAAATAAACACTGGTAGTAAATTAGTCCCACTATCACTGCAGCGCCTGGAGCAGAGGTGTCATTTTAAACGGTTGCCTTCCACAATATGGATGCTTGTAGCAGCCACTTCAGCCAGTCCAGATAAAGATTCTGTGTACAGCCCCTGCCGCCCGCACGTTTTGATGATAAAGACCAATATTTGAGTGATATGAGAGAATAAAAACAAGTAATTTCCTTGATTCATTATCACCTGATCTAGAACATCGGGAAAAGCTTTCTCGTGTCATAAGATTTGTGGACGTGAATTGTAAAATAGTTTTTATGTTTTATCGAGATGTTTTCAAACGATGACACACGCTTTGAAAGATTCGTCGTTTTGAGACTGAAATCTGATAGCAGACCTCTTGCGACTGCGAGACACAATGTTATGACGAAGTTGATGTGATAGTTGGCCACATATCTGGCCTTCAACAGTGAATATATAACAGAAATAACAGAGCATTGTTAGTAAATGGTCAAAACAACAACTTAAACTTAGCAGAAGTTAAACTCAGCTAAGAAGATCTACTCGTCGTGAGATGAACGGAATAAAATAATTTACTTCTCGGTATTTTAAGTATTTCCTCAAATCCCTGACACACGGGGTTGATGACGATGATGAAGCTACAGATGAGGTGGAGTGTGATCAGGACCTCCACGATGTACTGCATGGGACCTTCTGACACACTGAGGAGGATATTGTCCTGGGCGTTGATGCCGTAAACAGCATAACCGCTGATGGCCACAGGCAGATACATCAGTAAAACGACTGGGGAAAAGATGCAACAGATCCACTATGAAAGTACTGGGACAAAATACCAAAATTTTTGGACAGTACATTTAAAGAAAAAAAATAATAAAAAGTTGATTAATATTTTCACTACTCATCTACTTAATTTCTAACTTCAGAAATTTTTTGTGGGTTTATTTATGTTTTATATTTTTTATTACAAAATATTTTGCTGAAATATTTGGTAAATTATTTTTTGTTAAATGTATTTTGAATAATAAACATTTTAGTCAACATTTATTAGAATAAAAATAAAACAATTCATTCGTTATAAAATCATTAATAATTTTTGTTCGTATCTCTTTCTCTAATGTATAAAAATGATATAGTTAAAAATAAAAAAAAACCTAAATTGTTCATGAAATAAATAACTGAGATTTCTCTTTTGTAGAATTATTGACGGGCCGATGATAAACAATCGAGCAAAAAATGGTTTGTACCCAAGACTTACTTATGTACGCTATAAAAATTGCTTTCCCGAATTTCTCTGGATTTCTCATATCGGCTTGGAATGTTGGGAAGGCCGGGTGGCCACCAAAGGCAAAGCAGATGGTTCCAAAGGCGAAGAAGAAACCTTTGATGTCAATGCTGGGGTGAAAGGCTGTGGGCAGAGTCTTACTGTCCTTGACGATGTTGGCGAGAATGACGCAGCACGCGATACTCGTGGCCACCACGGCACCGACTGCTATAGGCCTTAGGATATAGTGAACAGACTTGTTACTTGATCAGAAACCATATGACATTCATAAGGTATTACCATCATCAGAGCATCAGAGCAGAGGCGTAACTAGGTTTTTGGCGCCCTTGGTTAATTTATTTTTGGCGCCCTTGATAAATTGACAAGTTAGCGATTTTTTCATTTGTTAGAAAAAATAATTGAATGTCTCTTATTTTATTTATTTCGACTTACGGAGTTTTCAAGTTAGAGAAACTGGCGTAATACGCGCAGATTAATCAAGGACAATGTTGATATTGAGAGGGGGGACAGCCATAGCGGCTAGAAGGCTTGACGGGAAGAGGGGCGGTGATGTTTCATATGAAAGGAGCCAACTTGGTTTGGCATACCGACACAAGCCCGTGAGAGGAGACACCTTCACTACCCTCCCCCACTTTACTCCTTTGACAGTGGGATGGGGATAGTAAGGTTTTTCTTTTTAAAAGAAAGACTGTAAAATCATATTCACACGTGTAAGATAAGAAGCCCCGCAAAAGCCACATTCATAATAAAAAATATTATAATGGTTTAAATGAAATATATTTAAATATAATTAATTATTCACTTTTTTGTTGTCGAGGTTAAAAGTGAAATATTGTCGGACCTCGCTAAGTGGAAAACCTCCCTATATCGAATTAATTGTTAGGTCGCAACCAAATTCCATAAGACTAATGTATTTTAGATCTCCTGAACACCAAGATTTTTTACTTTCAACCTCTCTTAGTCGAATTTTCCAAGGCGTTTGGGTCATTATTCTGGAGTGACATTTCAGAACACGTATTCCGTAGAGCAACGTAAATGGACATAAAATCTTATCTTATTGCATTCCACGAGGGATTAAGCGACCCTTGCAAGTACAAAAAATTACCAAGACAAGAAAAAGGAGTGGTAACTAATTCGCATACCTTTGCTGCATGCTGTGACTCTTTTTATAAAGAAAATCTTACTCCCTCCATCCCACTGTGGAGGGAGTAAATTGGGGGAGGGTAGGGAAGGGCTTGTATCTTCATGTCAAAGTTTGTTGTTAGGCTTCCTTTCATATGAAACATAGAAACCGCCTCTCTTTCCTGTCAAGCCTACTATCCGGTATGGTTGTTCTCCCACCTCTCAATATCTACATTGTCCTTGATTAATCGGCGCCTATTACTCCATTTTCCCTAACTCCATAAGTAGAATTTTTTTTCGGGTCCTTTTGAGTTCGACTTAGAGTGGTCCGACTGTATTTATTTAAAATACAAATTAAAAAATTCGATATTTAGTGGCGGCCTTTTGAGCTGGCGTCCTTGGCAACTGCCCCGATGCCAACCCGTTGTTAGGCCACTGCATCAGTGATAGTTAATTGTTCTAAAAATAATTTGTCAGGTCGTGATTTGAGAAAAATTAAAATAATTGTTTTTTGGTATCAAGTATAGAATTCGGATACTTATGAGGCTTCAATAAATGACGTCACGCGATTTTGGCCACTTTTTACCCCCCTCCCCCCTCGTCACAAAAACTTAGACCCCCCTCCTCCAATATGACGTCACAAAGCTTTGGAACTAAAAGCCGTATTTTCTAATTGAAAATTAACATGTTGCAAATTAATTTTTTGTCATTTATATATGTATTTAGTGTAAGTCTGCACTCTAATATCGTAACACGCGTGAAGCCATTGAAAGCTTCATCAGATAAATTGCTAGTAATCAAATATTTTAAGTGGAACTTTTATTTAAAGTTGCGCGTTTTGTTGTTGTTTTTTTTGTTTGTTGATGCGACGTCACATTTCTTTAACACCCCCCTCCCACTCGTCACACATCGTCATAAATCCGTCACCACCTCCCCCCCCACCCCACCAGGCGCGAGATGTCATGTATGGACCACCCCTTATTCTCAATCAAGTGCCCTTGATATCATATATACCATTATGTACTATCTCTATACTGTCTCTATTGAGACTTTCTGTATTTTATCTATAATCTCTGTTACATCAATTTCTCAAATAGCCCTGCTCATCAATATTGTATTTTATTATGTTTAATAATTTTTCTATCAAACCTGATACAACTTTGGAATTTATTTATTTTAAAAAGAAAATCTATTTAAAATGCATTGTATGAAAAATAGTGGAATAGTGTATGTTACAACAACGATGTATTTGCGATTTTTACCAGTAAAACAAATAATAAATCACATTACTAAATTGTCAACACAATTTAAATCAGTGTTGTCCAACCGGTGTGCCCCGGCACACTAGTGTGCCGCGAGAAAATTTTAGTGTGCCGCGAAAGATTTTAAAAATACCATAAATTGCTAGGCTTTTCGAACCTTCAAGTTTTGAAAAAAAATATTCTTAACCAAAGTAGAATGGAGTAAAAACGTTTCATGTTTGTATTGTTCTGGTTGTGAGAATCTCTTGAAAGCTACAAAATTTCTCTCCTCCATTGGGAATAAATATCTGTTGTAAGTAAATAAAAACCCTTTCCTGTTTTTTACTTTTTAAAAAAACTTTTAATGACAGACGGCTATGGATACTTTTTTGAAGAGAAGTCAGAAGGATTCCAGAGTGCATCAAAATGGAGAGAGAGCTGCGAAATCCAAGAAGAATGTTACCAAACGGAAATATCACGAGGAATATCTTGAGTATAGTTTCATACAATGTGCCAATGATCCTTCTCTTCCGTTTTGTCTTAATTTTAACATGGCATTGTCCAACTAGTCCATGAACCCCAGTAAACTGAAGCGGCATCTGAGCTCAAATCATCCAGGATTGAAAGACAAGCCGAAAAGTTATTTCGCATCCATTCGGTCCAACTTAGAGAAGCAATAAAAAATAATTACGAAATTTTCCTCAAATCATGTCAAAGCTCAGTTAGCAAGCTATAAAATTGCGAATCTTTTGGTCAAACAAAAGAAATCTCATTTGGACGCTGAGACAATCATATTGCCGTCTTTACGAATCGCAGTTGAGACTATGGAGTTGGGACCCGACGCTGTTGAAAAAATAAATAAGATTCCACTGTCTCACCAGAAGATGGGACGTTGGATTGCTGACATTTCGACAGATTTGGACAATGAAATTAAAGAGCATTTTGCGGAAGCTGACGACATCCAAAAAATCGATGAAAGTACTGACATCAGTGGAAAGGCGCAACTTCTCGCATACGTCAAAGTGAAAGACTGCAGATAATAGACAGAGAAATGAGAGCTTGCTTATCCAGCAATGAGCCTCGTTTTGAGCTCATCTGCTCCAAAGAAAACGCTGAAGTATATCATTAATTATGAAACATCTTTTGAATAAACACTGATTTCTTGTTTTTTTTGTGAGGTGTGCCGCGCAAATTGTTTATCAGTTTAGTGTGCCCTGAACGATTTTCGGTTGTACAACACTGATTTAAATTCTTATTCGTTGATGTCGTTAAAAAATAAATAAATGTACTATGATAATTTAAATTGTCATAACAATGGAATGAATAAATAAGTGTTTAACAAAAATTGTGGTCGAAGTATTTATTAAATTGGTAGTGTTATTAAAAATTAAATATTCGAATTTATTTATTTCTATAAAGTAAATCTCCTACCAAAAGTCTTTCGGTGTTCCCAGCCACGTGACAGGCAGCAGACACCCCGCTACAATTAACAGCCAGTAACAGAAAGAAAAGTCACTTCCTGCGTCTTTGACCAATGACTGGATATTCTCTGACGCCAACAGCAGAAACACAACCGACACACCAAACAGTGTGAAGTTGATGGCGAAAGAGACAACCAGTCTGTCAATAGATTTTTCAAAAATAAAACACAGAGAAAATCTTCAGGATAGTTTTCTTGCTTATTATAGGTGTACTTTCTTATTTTAAATGATTAAATCATACTATTATAGGTTTACTATTTAAAACATATGGTTGATTACTTATTACATTTATCATGATGTATATGCAAAAAATAGATTGTCAAATCGTAATGTCCACAGTTAAATACTATAAAAACAGCATTGAATTTAAATAACCTATAAACTTCACAGATACAATTCTTTTGTGAGGGGGAAATATTTGCATTTATTTCTTTGCTCTTCACTTTCGATTCCATTCTTATTGTCTATTCATTTATATGCGATATTAGTTTCAGTGTGGATCATTCTTGTTTGCAAGCTTTATATGTGCATCGGTTCACTCAGCGCCCCCCCCTCTATATGTGCATCGGTTCACTCAGGGCCCCCCTCTATATGTGCATCGGTTCACTCAGCGCCCCCCTCTATATGTGCATCGGCTCACTCAGCGCCCCCCTCTATATGTGCATCGGCTCACTCAGCGCCCCCCTCTATATGTGCATCGGCTCACTCAGCGCCCCCCTCTATATGTGCATCGGCTCACTCAGCGCCCCCCCTCTATATGTGCATCGGTTCACTCAGCGCTCAGCGCCCCCCTCTATATGTGCATCGGTTCACTCAGCGCCCCCCTCTATATGTGCATCGGTTCACTCAGCGCCCCCCCCTCTATATGTGCATCGGTTCACTCAGCGCCCCCTCTATATGTGCATCGGTTCACTCAGCGCCCCCCTCTATATGTGCATCGGCTCACTCAGCGCGCCCCCTCTATATGTGCATCGGTTCACTCAGCGCCCCCCTCTATATGTGCATCGGTTCACTCAGCGCGCCCCTCTATATGTGCATCGGCTCACTCAGCGCGCCCCCCCTCTATATGTGCATCGGTTCACTCAGCGCCCCCTCTATATGTGCATCGGTTCACTCAGCGCCCCCCTCTATATTGCATCGGTTCACTCAGCGCCCCCCTCTAATGGTGCATCGGCTCACTCAGCGCCCCCTCTAATGTGCATCGCTCACTCAGCGCGTCCCTCTATATGTGCATCGGTTCACTCAGCGCGTCCCTCTATATGTGATCGTTCACTCAGCGCCCCCCTCTATATGTGCAATCGGCTCACTCAGCGCCCCCTCTTATATAAGATTGTAAAAAAAGTATAAAAAAAAAAAATATAAAAGAAAGATTAAAAAAATATACAGAATTCATCCAGCCCTACTCACCTCCATATCCAGGTATTTACACGACCACCCGCCCTACTCACCCCCAAAAGTGTGTCCCTTCTCTCCCACTCTCGATTACGATGGAGGTGTTTGACTATTTAGCGCTAATCGGCATCCGATCTAAACCCCCTATCATACTCGAAGTCCCAACAATATAGCACTCTACGCCCACCGTCACGCTCTCCACACCGCATGCGCACGCTCCAGACACTCTCGCCACTCTCGACTCTCCCAGCGACCGCCCTCTCAACCCACACCTCACACCGCCCCCGCACGGCAACCTCCCTCTCTCCACTCCCCAACCACCCCACGCACGCGCCCCCGCACCCCCACGCCACCCACAGCACACGCTCCACCTCTCCTCCCCACCCCCACACACCCACATCTCCATCACCACACCCCGCCCTACACTCACCGCCCCTCACGCCCACAACACCCACGCCGCACGACACCACCCCACCCACACACAACCACGGCACCTCCACGCCCCACGAACGCCACACACACACCCGCACCCCCGTCGCTCACCCACACCCCACAATCCCACCCCGACACCCCCCACCCCACCACCCCCCCCACCCCACCCCACCCCACCCCACACACACCCCCCCCCCACCCCACACCCCACCACCCCACCCCCCACCCCCCCCCACCCCACCCACCCCCCCCCACCCCCCCCACCCCCCCCACCCCCCCCCACCCCACCACACCCCCCCCCCACCACACCCCACCCCCCCACACCCCACCCCACCCCACCCCACCACACCCCACCACCCCACCCCACCCCCCCCACCCACCCCACCCCACCCCCCCCACCCCACACCCCACACACACACCCCACCCCACCCCACCCCACCCCACCCCCCCCACACCCCACCCCACACCCCACCCCACACCACCCCACCCCACCCCCCCCCCCCCCCACACACACCCCACACCCCCCCCACCCCACCCCCCCCCCACCCCACCCCACCCCCCCCACCCCACACCCCACCCCCCACCCCACCCCCCCCCACACCCCACCACACCCCACACCACCACCCCCCCCCACCCCACCCCACCCCCCCCCCACCCCCCCACCACACCCCACCCCACACACACCCCACACCCCACCCCCCCCACCCCACCCACCCCCCCCCCACACCCCCCCCCCACCCCCCCCCCACACCCCCACCCCACCACCCCCCACCCCCCCCCACCCCACCCCCCCCCACACCCCCCCACCCCCCCCCCCCCCACACCCCCCCCCCACCCCCACCCCCCCCCCACCACCCCACACCCACCCCACCCCACCCCACCCCCCCCCCACACACACACACCCCCCCCCCACCCCACCCCACCCCACCCCCCCCCCACCCCACCCCCCCCACCCCACCCCACCCCACCCCACCCCACCCCCCCCACCCCACCCCACCCCACCCCACCCCACCCCCACCCCACCCCACCCCACCCCACCCCACCCCCCCCACCCCACCCCACCCCACCCCACCCCCCCCACCCCACCACCCCACCCCACCCCACCCCCCCACCCCACCCCACCCCACCCCACCCCACCCCACCCCCCCCACCCCACCCCACCCCACCCCACCCCACCCCACCCCCCCCACCCCACCCCACCCCACCCCACCCCACCCCACCCCCCCCACCCCACCCCACCCCACCCCACCCCACCCCACCCCACCCCACCCCCCCCCCCCACCCCCCCCCCACCCCCCCCCACCCCCCCCCCACCCCCCCCCCACCCCCCACACCCCACACACACCCCACCCCACCCCCCCCCCACCCCACCCCACCCCACCCCCCCCACCCCCCCCCCACCCCACCCCACACCCCACCCCACCACCCCACCCCACCCCACCCCCCCCACCCCACCCCACCCCACCCCACCCCCCCCACCCCACCCCACCCCACCCCACCCCCCACCCCACCCCACCCCCCCCACCCCACCCCCCCCACCCCACCCCACCCCACCCCCCCCACCCCACCCCACCCCACCCCACCCCACCCCCCCCACCCCACCCCACCCCACCCCACCCCACCCCACC
>CALYLW010002743.1:0-31899 GCA_944989445.1 Ampullaceana balthica | reverse complement strand
TTACAGCTGGTCCCATGGTAAAAGATAGATTACAGCTGGTCCCATGGTAAAAGATAGATTACAGCTGTCCCCAGGTAACAGATAGATTACAGCTGGTCCCATGTAACAGATAGATTACAGCTGGTCCATGGTAACAGATAGATTACAGCTTTGTCAGCTGGTCACATTTATAGACACTGTTTATTTATAATGAGAATTATGATATACTTTGTGCTAACCAAAGAAATTTTTTTTGCTACCACAAGTATGATATTGAAATAATCAGAGGCGTCACTAGGGTTGGTGTCACCCGGGGGCGGTAGCTCATGGTGTCACCCCTTCATGACTGAAGGGACCGTCCATAAATGACGTCACGAGAGGTTGCCGATTTTTACCCCCACCCTCCCCCAGTGTCATACTTTGTCACAAAAACTTAGAGCCCACCCCTTTTTTACGATATGGCGTCACAAAGCTTTGACACCCAAGCCGTATTTTCTCAATAAAAATTAGCATGTTGCAAATTATTTTTAAATCCTTTATATTAACTCGTGGTGTCTGGTTGCTTGCTTGCACCCCTGCGCCCTTCCTTGTCGCCAAAACTTTGGATCAATTTTAACCCATTTCCTCGTAAGCTAGCGAGCTGAAATTTTGCAGGCAGTTTTGTATCGATGATAAAAACAATGTATCAAAATTTCAGATCGATCACATGTACCGTAATTAAATTATTGATTTTTTAGATTATTTTATTTATTCCTAAGTATCATGTTAATTTTTTAGATAGAGTGTAAGGGTGCGCATTATATTGAACAACCTCTCTGTCGCGCAATAGGTGCGTATTTTATTGACAACACTTTTTATAAACATATTATTGATCGGTGCGCATTATATTAAACATGTTTTACGACACAACTGCAATTTTGTATTTTTGGATGGTCTTGCGCTGCGTATTATAATGAACATTCTTTTAGCTCGTACATAAAGGATTTATAGTCAAAAACTTGGTTTTTTACGTTTTTAGTTTTTATTTTTCATTTAAATATGTATTTAGGGTAAGTCTGCACTCTAATATCGTAACACGCGTGAAGTCATTGAAAACGTAAGTAAATAAATGGTAAACAATCAAGTATTTAAGTGGAACTTTTATTTAAAGTTGCACGTTTTTGATGTGACTTCACATTTCTCAAACATCCCCCCTCCTCGTACCACATCGTCACAGATGCGTGACACTCCCCCTATGGCGGATTAAAAGGGGGGTTCTAAACGGGGATAAAGCCCCCAATAATTTAAGGACCCCAAAACTAATTATGAATTATAGTGTATAATAAAGATGCAGGCTATTATGTTTGTACGAATCCCTGAAAATGCCTTGGACACTCATACGGCAATGCTGCAAATGAGTAGGAAGTATAACGGAAACCAGGCTATTCTTCGTGAGAAGTTCATTGTAGCTCATTATATGCCGTGCACAGCTCATTCCTTTAATTTGGTTGGGAAAAGAGCAGCATGTTGTCCTGCTGCGGTCAGATTTTTTTGTCTTCTGTAAAATCTTTATACCCGGCTTGTTGCATCTACTCATCGTTGACAGGTATTTCAAAAACATATGAAATTGATACATGCTAACAAAGTCTTGTCTGACACAAGATGGTCAGCCTGACATGATGCTGTAAGGACTATTAATAACTCATACCATGAGAATATCGCAGCACTGGAAAGAATTAGCAACAAATGAAAATCAGCCACGTGGCTTTTGACTTGAGAAGAAGGATTTCTAAAGGAAATTGAACAACTGGAAGTCACTATTTTACTTGAAATTTGGGAAACAATTTTAGAAAGGAAGTATCTCATTAATTTTGTTAAAAGATAGCATTCTTAATTTGATTCCTATGAAGACAAAGGAAAGGAAAAGTCCGTGGTAAAAACAGTGTAAACAATCTTCAATACTATCAAACAAAAAAGAAAGCGTCAGTTTGATAAAGGGACATCAACAAAACAGTACTCTCCTCGAGACAAAAATTCAAGATTGAGGTATTTCTGGTCATCATTGACAAACTTTCTTAAGCCCTACAACATCGGTTAGGCGCATATAAAGACATCCATGAGAAATTTGGCTTTCTTACAGACTTAGCTGAGCTCAGCAATTTCGCCACCCGATGGGCAGCAGCCAAGTTAATGGAAGAACATTCAAGTGATATCGAAGACTGCTTACCTTCAGAATTAGTCCAATTTTCAGAACTCTTAAAAAAGTTATTGTCCAGCCCCAGGCTCAGGGTAAGGAAAAGGAAGTAGCACAAAGCGAAACTCAAAAAACGTGCACAGAGCTAAAAATTTTGCTGATTTTGAATGAGCTAAATTTCACACAGGCCTTTACAAATGTACACATCGCACTTCACATCTATTTTTCAATGATGACATCAAACTGCAGCTGAGAGCGATCCTTTTCAAAGTTGAAAAGAATATATAATGAGTTTGAATTTGCATGGGGAAAAAAAGACTGAATATGCTCTCTCTCTCTAATGAGCATTGAAAAGGAACTTGTAAGCTTACTCAGCTTTATTGACTTGATTGAAAACTTCGCCATTTGAAAAATTCGCAAACGAAAGTTGTAGGTTGAAATAATAATCATACATATTTTTCAATAATTTTTGTTATTTCAATTAGAAAAAACAATTCGTTACCTCATGAAAAGATATATTTAAAAATATTTTAAAATACGGAATAACGCGTAATATTATTCTTTATGGGGGCGCGTTCGTAACCACGAAACAGCGTAAGTCGGGATGGGACCGTCGTAACCGGAGGACTACCTGTATATAAACATGCATATCTATGATTTCACGCCTTTAATAAATATATATATAAAAAAAATATTAACTCAAAGACATTGAAATCATAATTTTCCTCAAGAAAAACATCAACAAAGAAAACCCATCTTTTGGTGTGTTTTTTTGTGGTTTTTTGGGGGGTTGGGGGGGATAAAAATCGTATCCCCCACCCCACTGTGGTGGAGGGAGTTGTGAGGTGGGATTCGTCCATGCTGTCGGTGTGTCCAAGCCCAAATGGCTTTAATCTTTAAAACATAACATACTGCCTCTTTCATTCCAGCCGTTTTTTAATGATCTCTCTGCTGCGAATGTTTCTTTTTTTTCCCTAATTTGTTTTAATGTTGTTTGTGTGTTGGGACTGTTTTATTATTGCAAGTTAACTGATATTTTTTTAATAAGAGTTTTCGCGTTTAACGTATTTCATTGTATTTCTAATTTCTTTATAGATTAAACAATTTGTCATCTTTTTTTTCTGACATAAAATCGTACACAGTAAAATTTTAGGCTCGGTTGTCACCCCCAAATGGGTGTCACCCGGGGCGGCCCGCCCCCCGCGCCCCCCCTAGTGACGCCACTGGAAATAATTATGTCTGACACTTTAAGTGCTTTTAAATATCCATTTTTGAATCAGTTCAAAAATAAACACAAAAGATTTATTTATTTTAAAGATGTGGTTTATCAATTTAGGAAGAGAGTTACCATGTAGAGTGAGTATCGATAGAATGGGAGTATTTTTTTATTATTTTTTTTGTTTTGCTTTTTTTTAATTATCTTGCAGCTCTATCAAACAGAAACTGATGAACCTGTTGTAGATGTGTGCTAAAATTGCCCCTTGAGGAAATCTGGGTTGAATTTATTTACCTGTATTTTTCAGAAATAACCATGTCAAATGTCATAAATATAAACTGTTTTATCTTAGGGAGACCTTCCAAGAGAGGCAAAGGGAAATCAACAAGACCACTTCCTCCTCGTTCACCTAGTGAACGTCTTAAAAAGACCAACATCTTTTACACATCTGACATGAACAGTGAGGAGGATGACCTGTCAGAAAAAGAAGACGAGGAAGAAAAGGGGACATACAGAGGTGGTAGGACTAAAGTGAACAATAAGTTACATGATGACTCCGACTACAGCCAGTCTAGTGATAGCAGCAGTCGCAATGCAAATAGGAGGAGTAGGCCCCAAAGGCCAGGCTCAATGATAAGAGAAATAAAAAATCTACAAGAACAAAGCACAACTCCAAAAATACTCTTATGAAAATGAAACCCCAACTCACAGAAAGGTCCGCAGTACACGATCAAAGAAAAGTGTTTTCAATTCTGATGAGGAGGATGAATTGGACAGTGGCGATGGCAAAAATGTGACCACTAGTGCCAGTGGCTTATCTCGCCCAACGAGGTCAGCGAGGCTTCAAAAGAAGTATTACAACGAAGCTGACTCTGACGTGCCTGAGGAAGATGACGGGGACAATGATAAGGATGCGGAGGTTGATGAAGAGGATTCTAAAGACGTGTCTGAACCAGACGACGAGTCCTCTTCAGCCGTCGATGATGTCACAGAAGATGAACTTATTAGTGAAACTCTAAAGAATGGTCTCCTCAAGTCGTCAAAGTCCAAAAACACAACCACTTTCAAGCACTCTCAGAAGAGATCCAAAACTATACTTGATGATGACTCCGATAGTGAACCTGATCTGCCCAAGCGCAAACGTTCACGAACATCTCCCTCGGGTAAGCCTTACAAAAAGCCACCTTCCCTTGTGAAATCTAAATCTTCAAATAGAAAAAGTAGTAAAGGTGGTTTATGTCGGCAGACAAGGAACAGGGGTCAACAACGGGTAACTTACCTTGAGAACTACTCTGATGACTATGAGGAAGACGACAGCAAGATCAAAGCCAACCCAACAGATGACAACCACACTGACTCTGACAGCGATTCTTCCACGCCTTAGTCCAGGAGTAGGGGCAGAGTCAGAAAATTGACTGCATGTGCCAAAGCTAGCCTCAAAGGTCACTAGTTCTTACAACTCACCAAGTGTGATTAGGTCAAACTTTGTGTGTTTCTAACTGAGGAGAATGCCATGTGATAGCTATTCATAATTACAAGGATTTAGTGCTTTTAAAAATATTTTGGAAGCATTCATTTGACTTTGTGAGTCATCAATAGGAAAGGAGGAAAATTAAATAAAAGGATAAAGATCATTGTGGAAAGATTTAGTGTTAAATAAACTTTCGAGGTAAATTAACTTTACTGTTTATGAACCTGACCTTATTTCATTGATGTTCAGTACATTTTAAAATGTAATGTCCTTTTTCTTGAAATATGTGCAGCTTTCAAACTTAGTAAAACATTTATTTTGCTGGAAATAAAACTATTTATGAAGAGACTAAAAATTTAGATAAATCTCAAAAGTATATCAATTACAGTAAAATTCCGATAATCCGGTACGTTCGGGACCGGCTCGGTGCCGGACTATCGAAAATTCCGGTCTATCGGGCGGTGCCCCTTCTTTTTAGTGTAGGCTTTGCCTTAAAACAAATGTACTTTGTTTTTTTTTAATTCATGCATACATAAATCGTAATTATAAGAACAATTAGGTTAATAATTAACATACAAATACAGTATGCAAATACAACAAAGTTTATTTTACATTTCATATAATGTATGTACACGTACTGTAAAACATATTTCACTTCGATTTTAAAAAAGTCACGAATGTCTTTTTGTTTTCTTGACTTTTGGCGTTAAGTATAAAATTTATTTCTAATGATATGGAAATCAATAATTTCTGAAGCACTGTAGCTAGTACTAGCCTCAGCAAAAGAGATAAACAAAAAATGGCGAGACGCTTCGTGATTGATTATCTGTGCTGCATTGCACCTGTATTTGTTGTGACAGCTGAGACTAGCCGACCGCTAATTGTTTCCGAACAATACCGAGCGCTTCCCAGAACTACCCCGAAAACTTCCGAATAGCTCTCAAGCGTTTTTATTTGCTTTAAAGACACACTTTTGGAGAAAACCAAATTTTTACAATTTTCCGGAGCGATGCCGGACTATCAGGCATTCCGGACTGTTGGAGGCCGGATTATGGGACTTTTACTGTATTTGAATTAAAAAGATAGAGTGATGGTGTTTAATTGTGCGTGAACAAATATGAGTTAAATTTTAATGAAATATTGATAGTGTTGACATAAAATTATTTAAGCATTAAGATAATGAACCTATAATATTATTTTCTGATTGTTAAGTGCAGTACCTACTAGCCAGTATAAATGTTTGTCATTCAGTCATCTTGATGCCTACAAGTAGAGCTCTAGCTTGAATTTACCAGCTTCTACTTCTAGAGATGACTCATTAATTTATTTCAAATATTTGTTCACTTTTCTTAGATTATTCATTCTTTTTTTTTCTTCTAATTTATTCCATCATTCATTATGGTTTAGCCGAGCATAACTATGTTTTAATTTCTGCGTTTCAATGCTCAATTTCTCTCTGCTCTCATGAATGTTTCATTATTTGTGTGTATGCATTACGGAACAAGTTTCCAACTAAAGAAATAAAATTTAAAATATAATTTTTAAAATATTTAGGTAGTGAATTTGATACGGAATATATTTTATTTTATTACACTATTTTCATTTAATTAAAAAATGTAGTCAATATAATTCCTTTCACTTTAAATTAGTAAACATGTGTCCAATATTTCATTTGTACCTAAGATCATTGAAAAACTAGTCTTAAAACAACTTTTTTCTTATATTAACGACAACACTCTTCTAAGTCTAAATCAGTCGGCCTACAGACCTTCTCACAGCACAGAGACCACCCTGTTAAAAGTAACAAATGACCTCCTATTCGCACTAGACAGTGGGAAAATCTCTATATTGGTCCTCTTAGATCTTAGTGCTGATTTTGACACTGTTGACCCTCAAAAATTGCTAAAAACCCTGCAAAATTATTTTGTAATTTCTGGTTCAGTTTTGGCATGGTTTCAATCATTCTTATCAAACAGATCACAGGTAGTATCAGTAGATATATGTATCTATCACAGAGCTGACTTGGGCTCCGTTTTGGGTCCGGTACTTTTTGTATTGTAGGCGGCTGGATAGCGAAGTCAGTAGTGCGCTCGCCTCACAAAGCTGAGGGGCATGGAATCGAGCCCACACGAAAGCCACAATATAAATGATACGCTAAGAAAGTCCTCCGCTGACTCCTGGAAGGGAATTGGGGCACCCACCAGGCCCCGAGTAAGCTCTAATGGAAACATTAGAGATCCCCTACGACTGTTAGGTTATAGAACTTACTTTATATAAGGCCACTACTGCTCGAAAAGCATTCAGTTAAAAGCCAATCATTTGCAGATGATACTCAGCTTTACATTCACACTGATCCATCTGATATTGAATTCACTGTCAAATTGATGCAAGAGTGCATTGGTGATGTAAAGTCTTGGATGACTTTCAGCAAGCTCAAAATGAATGATGACAAGGCAAAAGCTCTCCTATTCTGCAACAATAAATCACACAGTACTTTGTCTCTTCCGAATTCTATTCAGGTGGCTAGTTCTGATATACTGTTTAAAACATCGACTAGGAATCTTGGCTACATTAGTTCTGACAATATGTCTACCAACAACTTCATCAACCACATATGTCGCTCTGCCTACACTGCTATTCGTCAGATTAGTTCAATCCGTCATTACTTAACAGTTAGTGCAACAAAAACTCTAGTCTTGCTCATGTACTAGCTCGTATGGATTACTGCAATTCTCTTCTGTCAGGTGCGCCAAAACAATGCATTGAAAAACTACTGAAAGTTCAAAATTCAGCTGCCAGATTAGTTCTAAAGGCAAAAAAACATGACCATGCTACTCCGCTACTTTACTCACTTCATTGGCTACCTATACAAGCCCGAATTGATTACAAACTGCCCGTTCTCTGTCACAACTTCTTTTCTGACTCATGCCCTTCCTATCTTACTGAGCTTCTGTCGGTCTACTCACCAAGTCGTCAGCTACGCTCTTCTGCAGACACACGCATACTCTGTGTTCCTAAGACACGAACTAAAACATTTGGCGAAAGGTCATTCTTTTTTTGTGCAGCCAAACAATGGAATTCTCTGCAATTACACATCCGGAGTATTTCATCTACTAAGTCCTTCAAGACTGCACTTAAGACGCATCTTTTCAAAATTTATTTTCAAAATTAAAGAAACAACATTTCTTTTTAATGTGTCACGTAGCTTATGTATAACGTATTGTCATTTATGTGGTTATTATGATAAGAATGGTTATTTAATTATTATATTTATGTTATTATCTCCATGTAAAGCGCTGTGGGCCCGGCTCCTAGCAGGGATACAGCGCTATAAAAATTATACATTTAGTATTATTATTATTAGCTTTGGAACCTTACCAACAGTAATTAGGTACCACAAACTGGCGTAAAATTTTGTTTTTTCACCCTGAAGCTACAATTTAGCAACTTTTCACTCAGTTTTTTCTATAATAAAAAGAGATGTTATACAAATTAAAATTGTACTATTGAAAAGTGTATTTTAAGCCCTATGTTATTGTCTTTGATGTTGACCTAATTTAAAATATTAAATTTGTCGCTGGAAAACCATCACCATAACGATTTTTGAGCGACGGCCGCACTATGGTTTTTTACCCTCTTCCATTCAGCGCCTTTGCCGTAGCACGCGATAAATAGAATTTCGTTACCAAGTAAAGAATTGTATGTGAAAACGGATAATCTTGAGTTTCGTTAAAACAACATAAAATATTATTTAAAATGTAAAAAACATTTAAAATGCCAGGAAAATTCCATATTATTATGAGTTTTTGACACAAATGGACTTGTTAATTAACATTTTTGAAAAGCTGGTCCATTTTCCTATTGATATACGAAAATAACTTTCCATTTATTATTATCGCGCATTTCGGCAAAACGAAAATATGAACCCTATACATTGGTACCTTGAGATACGAGTGCCCTGACACACGAGTTATTTGAGATACGAGCTGTCGAGCGAGCGAAGTTTTGTTTTGAAATACGAGCGAAATTTGAGATACGAGCACTCGCAGGAACTGACGACCGATGAATTACAAGAATTACAGTTGCAGCAGCATTTGGGGGTTCTGATAGAAATTGGTTTTGAGGAAGAGCCAGAGGTGGAGGAGGTTATCTCTACAAGTGAGATAAAAGAGATATTGGGAATGTGGGAGATAGTTTCACAGTTCGTTGAAAAGAAACACCCCGAAAAAGTTGCAACTGGTCGTGCATCGGAGCCATTTAATGACACATGCCTAATTCATTTCCGCAGCATTTTGAAAGGGAGAAAGATACAAACCTCCTTGGACAGTTTTGTTAAAAATCCCGTGAAAAAGGCAAAGACCAGTGAAGAGTATAGCAGTGACTAAAATTAAGCAGACAGTAGCATTTAAGTTGTGTGTAAGTTACATTTAAGTGACCAAAATACAAATATGTATGTACACTTTATAAAACCAGATTTGTTTTTGCTTTACATTCTCTTTTATTATGTTTTTATACCATATTTATCAATTGTAATAAATACATTTTTCTTATCAAAAAACACGTAACAAAAACAATTAGGGGTAGCAGATTTTTGGGCTGGAACGGATTAATGGCATTTCGATTAATTTCAATGGGGAAAATTGCTTTGAGATACGAGCAATTTGACATACGAGCAAGGTTGCGGAACGAATTAAACTCGTATCTCGAGGTATCACTGTATCTTGGTTTCGAAGGAAATTGCTGAGTCTATTGATGCTAGCGCTTCAGCAGGGACAAACAAATTGACATTTGTATATCTCAAAGGCTTAGTTGGTACGTAATATCATTAAAATAAAATATATGTATAGCTTAAAATGTCTTTTAATTATTTATTTATTGACAAATTAGTAGTTTTCACTAGTTAGTTTTACGATTCATTGTACAGTAATGTTCACTTTTTGGGTTCGTAAGTAACGTAAACCACCACTCCTACTTTGGAGTGAAGTCTATTTTTGTTCTGACCTTTGATATAAAACTGATGTATTTCCCCTGAAATATATTACTTTTATGAGTAATTATTAATATATTTCATAGTAATAAAATGATGTTATTTGTCCTTAATTGTCATTTATATTAAATTAAGGGTCACGTGATCATAACTTTGGTTGCCAATGAAACCAATGATTAAGAAAAAGTCAATAAGTTAGAGTTAGGAATGTTTTTGTTTCAGTTATAAATCAATTATGAAGATATATAAGAATTTCAACGTATAGTTAGAATAATTTCTATAATATATGATTTATTTACTGTGAAATATGTGTTCAATTTTGTTAGATGATGGTGAACAATATGGTCATGGTGCACTTAAGAGGACTTTTCTGGCAAGTGAAAAGGGTAGAAGACCATCACTGCCCACTCTTGTTATGAACAACAAACTACTTCTGCAACTCTATGTTTTAAAAGAGGAAAATAACAATTCATGTGATCAGGTAACTTTAAAACTAATACTAATGTTATTAACTACTAGACGCCCCGCGGCATAGCATACGCCGCAGACTTGCTCATGGAGAGTGAAAAGAAAGTGGAGAAAGAACGGACACAAACTAAAGCACGAAGAAATCAACAGCACGCGATTAAACGTCGGTTGGGGAGGGGGGACTGCCGACTCATTGTTGGTTTCGAGACATTCGCACTGTAGTTATCTACCTGCCCACCACCCTTTACCACATTAGCTTGCCAACCATAAACTGTGATTGGCCGACCCTAGCGAGGGTCAGCCATGTTGGCAATAAAGGGGTAAAAGAACGGGCACAAACAGACATTTTAAAAAATGAAAAAAAACAAAATGTTTTCGCAGGGGCTTGAACCCAGGACATTCCCCGTATAAGGCGTACATGATTACCAGTACACTACGAATCTCACGTTATTCTGTGAAGGAACAATGCAAGGGAAACGCAAGGACCATTGTTGGTCTCGATACATTGGTCGACTCCAGCGAGGGTCATTCGTCATGCTCGGTTGCACATACTTGCATGGTGGTGTCCGGCATGGTTGGGCGATGAAGAGAATTATATATATAGATTTTAATGACTTTATTATAATTAATTTATTTAATTTATAATTTATTTATGTTTATTTTAAAATTATTTTATTACTCCTATTAATTTTGAAACTTTAAAAGTAAACTCTGATAAATTGTCATTTTCAGCTTGAAACCTGGTTCTCACTGATAAAACAAGGTGGCAGCTTTACAATTAGGAATCAAGTGGAAAAGGTTGTAGAGAGTTTGAAGTCAATTTCAACAGTGGACTATGTACTTAATTTGGATTAAGTACTGGATGTGGATTTAATAAGTCCTACCGTATCTTTGGGAAATAACAGAAAATCTGAAAATAACAGAAAATCTGAAAATAACAGAAAATCTGAAAATAACAGAAAATATGTTCCACCTAAGGAACATGAAAGGCTGGTGCTGTTATTTAATTTTGATAAAATACAACTTTTCTGCACTTATAAGTTTATATAAACCATTGCACATTTCCACACTCACTTGTATTTTAAATATATATAAAATAGGGTAATTTGATCTTTGAATAGTTATAAGCAATGGTTAGTCTTTATTTTAATGCAATTTTTTCCACTTTAGGGATAAGTGTTATTTTTTTACAAATGTTTGACAATGACTAAGTTTTTACTTTTTGAGAACCCTTGCAATTTTCTAACCGTACATATATTTTAATCATTGAAGTTGTGGGTAAACACTTTATTTCTGTTTATAGATCTTTAGTTACCCTTCATTTTAATATAATTATCTTGTATACCGGTCCTGAAAAAGTTTGAGTTTGTTCTCCACATACTTTTGGTTGAAATGAGAATGAGTAAGTGGGTATAAGTAAAATAATTTTACAGATACAATGTAGATCTATAGTCTTTCAAAAACAGCACTTTTTAGGGAAGCGAAAAAAATTAAAAAACGTGAACTTCAAATGTCCATAACTTTCTCAAGTATGAAGATTTATATACAACTTGGTGTCCCCATTCTTAGAATTACTAGTACTTTAAAATACAACATATAAAAAAGCTGTGGGACCATTTTGAAATTTCAGTTTGTGGTACTTACAGTAATGCCTTGAACATTTCATCATCTTAATTAACTATGGGTTCATGGAATTGTATGGCTAATAAGTGAGCTTTAAAATTGTTGTCTTATATTTACAAGCATTTTTCCATTGAACTAATTTAATGAACAGTTGAAATTGTCAGCCACACATTTATTTGCAGATTGTAGCATGATATTCTTCAGTGTCTCCATTTATTTGTATGTGCCATTGTTTCTACCTGTGCCTTAGTTTCTCAGGGAAAAGATATTTCCAGTATTTATTGTGTGTAGCTACGTTGATGCAATGTTGTGCTTTGAGTTATGTCCTCATCCCGTAACAGAGACTGAAGTTCTTGATGCGAAATTGAAAAGGTGTAGAAGACAGGATGTGATAGATGGCAGATAAAAGGGGTTATTTGAGACAGAATTGGGTTGAGAAATAAAAGGGGTTGATTTGAGATGGAATTGGGTTGAGAAATAAAAGGGGTTGATTTGAGATGGAATTGGGTTGAGAGATAAAAGGGGTTATTTTCAGGCAAATAAGACTGATTGAAGACAAGGTTACAAGACATAAATTTACCATCAAATTTCTATCCGTAGTCCTTGTGGCAGTTGGTGGGGGTTTCAAAAAAGATTGTTTATGCACCACCAAGCACCCAGCCTATTCAGTATATGATAGATGATGGGATGTGTATGCCTGTGTCATGTTGTTCAGTATATGATAGATGATGGGATGTGTAGGCCTGTGTCATGTTGTTCAGTATATGATGAGATGTGTAGGCCTGTGTCATGTTGTTCAGTATATAATAGATGATGAGATGTGTAGGCCTGTGTCATGTTGTTCAGTATATAATAGATGATGAGATGTGTAGGCCTGTGTCATGTTGTTCAGTATATAATAGATGAAGAGATGTGTAGGCCTGTGTCATGTTGTTCAGTATATAATAGATGATATGTGTAGGCCTGTGTCATGTTGTTCAGTATATAATAGATGATGAGATGTGTAGGCCTGTGTCATGTTGTTCAGTATATAATAGATGATGAGATGTGTAGGCCTGTGTCATGTTGTTCAGTATATGATAAATGATGAGATGTGTAGGCCTGTGTCATGTTGTTCAGTATATAATAGATGATGAGATGTGTAGGCCTGTGTCATGTTGTTCAGTATATAATAGATGATGAGATGTGTAGGCCTGTGTCATGTTTTTCAGTATATGATAAATGATGAGATGTGTAGGCCTGTGTCATGTTGTTCAGTATATGATGAGATGTGTAGGCCTGTGTCATGTTGATCAGTATATGATAGACAATGAGATGTGTAGGCCTGTGTCATTTTGTTCAAAAAACATTGTTTGAAATTTTGTGTGTTGTCACATGTTAAACATCAAAATGTAAACTATTCATTGTGAATGTGTATCAAGTCTAATATCTGATGGGAGATTTTCACCAACTACAATAGTTTTTGCTCATGATATAAAGGCTAATACTGTCTTTCATTTAACTGTACTGTAGCTGACAATCTGTGTTCTAATGTAAGGTCCTCCTTGTAGCTGACAGTGACAGTCAGTGTTGTGTGTGCACTCTATGAATGTAATAAAATAACTACACTTAACAATCATGGGAATTTACCTGGAGGATTCTCAATACTTTTTAAAGTTATACATTTATTAATCAACATCAATGAAAGATTGCATCGATCAAAGTCAAAGTTAAGTCATTGACTGTGTTTACATCAGGTGATCTCACAATGTATTGTGTGTGAAAGGAATGAGCAAGTGTTAGTTTAAGAACATATTTAGTGTAGCTTCTCAGGCTTGTGTTACTGTTTCTCTAATCTCTCGGTTTAGTATCTTAAGAATAGCGAACAGTTGTCATCTTTGTCATGCATACAATTTTTAAAGAATTCTGTAAAAGCCATTGTTGATAATTTAATGATTCCACTCGCTCATTTTAAAAAAAAGACGTTCTAATGTCAGTTGACATTTCAACTGTACTTTGTCTTAATCAGCACGTTCTACCAACTACCAATGTCAAACACACTAGTCATAGTCTTATAGGTTGGTTGTTGTTTTAAGCATATCTGGCTGAACCACTTAAGAAACAAATAAATGATAGATAAACATGATTAACACCATATTTGTAAGGGATTAATCTTACTGTGGATTTCCATAAAACATATCTGTCCAGCCGATTTATTTTTTTTGATATGTCCAGACCATTAATGTTATTATTTAATTTCCATTAAAATGTTTTATCTATACTAATAAAAGGCAAAGCCCTCACTGACTGATTCATCACTAATTCTCCAAATTCCCGTGTAGGTAGAAGCATGAAACTTTGGGAAGTTGTCGAGTAGCCTCTCTGGACGAAAATTGGAGTAAAAGAATTTTAAAAATAACACTCATGGGGGCCGGGGGCCCAAAAACGTTTTTTTCCCTTATATGGCCTATATAAAATTTGAAAATCACCAATTCTCCTATTTCCCGAGTAGGCAGAAGCATGAAACTTTGGGAGGTTGTTGAGTACAACCCCGCGATGGTAACGGGAGAAAAAATATTTAAATTATCACTTCCTGGGGACCGGGGGCCCAAATGAAGTTTTTTTCTTATATGAGCTATATGAAAACTAAATATCACTAATTCTCCTATTTCCCGTGTAGGTAGAAGCATGAAACACTGGGTAGTTGATAAGCACACATCCGCAATGGTAACACGCGAAAAAAATATTTAAAATAACATTTAATGGGGTCCGGGGGGCCCAAATGTAGTTTTTTTCTTATATAATAAGAGTGATTCAGTCAGTGTTTTGTCTCCCCCTGATTCAGTTTTTTTTTAAAACTTGATCAGATCAGTGCATTTCACTATTTGATATGATCTTTTGATGCTCTCCCTTTGTTTAACCATGTGACTTTATTATTGATGATGTCATTGTGTACAGAAGCCAATGTTGTGCCATCCTTGAGGCAGCAAATACAAATGTTTATGATGAATTGATTGTCATGGCTTGGATTTTATTTTTATTGTGTGAAAATTAGGATAGCAGGAAAATGTGGTGTGTGTAATGATGGGACATAGGGTGTGTTTGTGTAATTATTATAGAATAGTATGTCTAAAAATACTCAAATCCAGTAAGGAATATAAGGACCACCAAAAATAAAAAATCATTTAAGAAACTCTTCAAAACTTTTCTTTAAACTGAGTAGTCTCGAACAGTGCTTCTCAAGCTGTTTAGATTGGCAGACCTGCAGCAATTTTTTTCAATGCACCAGGAACCGGTGCACTAATTTCACTGTACTGACGTGGTAGCGAAATGTTATTCATTTTATTTTATTTATTTCATTTTATGTGCTATTGTTGTAAAATTGACATATTCTATAGTGATAGTGGTAATGGTTGCAAATGGAGGATTACAATAATATTTTTCTGTCCTTTCTTGATAACTTCTACGGACCGGAGGCGGATGGTCCATGCCATGGACCTCCAGTTTGAGAAGCACTGGTCTAGAACATGGACAAAAGAGATATACAAAAAATGCACATCTATACCCAAATCAAATTACTGATCAGTGGTCTAGTTCATAATTCCCACTCAGCAATGAGTGGTCTAGTTCATAATTCCCACACATCCGTGAGTGGTCTAGTTCATATAATTCCCACTCAGCAGAGGTCAAGTCCATAATTCCCACTCAGCAGAGGTCAAGTCCATAATTCCCACTCAGCAGAGGTCAAGTCCATAATTCCCACTCAGCAGAGGTCAAGTCAATAATTCCCACTCAGCAGAGGTCAAGTCCATAATTCCCACTCAGCAGAGGTCAAGTCCATAATTCCCACTCAGCAGAGGTCAAGTCCATAATTCCCACTCAGCAGAGGTCAAGTCCATAATTCCCACTCAGCAGAGGTCAAGTCAATAATTCCCACTCATCAGAGGTCAAGTCCATAATTCCCACTCAGCAGAGGTCAAGTCCATAATTCCCACTCAGCAGAGGTCAAGTCAATAATTCCCATTAAATTTTAGAGAAAATCTTTGAGATTTGGAGCAGAGGCGTCGCTAGGGTTGGTGTCACCCGGGGCGGTAGCTCATGGGGTCACCCCTTCACGACTGAAGGGGCCGTCCATAAATGACGTCACGTGAAGTTGCCGATTTTTACCCCAACCTCCCCCAGTGTCATACTTTGTCACAAAAACTTAGACCCCCACCCATTCTTTTACGATATGACATCACAAAGCCTTGACACCCCCTCCCTTCCAAGCCATATAAATAATCAATATACATAATTTGCAATCTCTGACACGTCTGTAGTGTCTGTCCGTGACGCTACTAATTTTAGAAAGCAGCGCACCAAATTAATGCACCAATGCATCAAAAGGTGTGCAAATTAAAGATGCGCTGTAAAAAATATTATATGACGTCATTGTTTTAGCTCATATTTTAATTTTGGAAAAGGGAACAATGTAAAAAGAGGATTTGATGATGGTTAATTATAAAATCAAATACAAAGAGGCGCCGAAGGCACCCTACAACTCCTATTATAAAATACTTTGTGTGTATTTCAGAAAGTTTAATATTTCGTATTTATCGAACAAGGACAAGTTAGTTGGGCTTTTGAAAAAGGTGGGCGCCCTTAAAAAAGTGCATTTTTTCAAAATAAATAGATTTCAGCTGAAAATTTCCGCCATTTTTGACGGGTAATACACTAGTCAATATACATAATTTGAAATCTCTGTCACGTCTGTAGTGTCTGTCCGTGACGCTACTAATTTTGGAAAGCAGCGCGCCAAATTACTGCACCAATGCATCAAAAGGTGTGCAAATTAAAGATGCGCTGTACAAAAATATTATTTGATGTCATTGTTTTAGCTCATATTTTAATTTTGGAAAAGGGAACAATGTTAAAAGAGGATTTGATGATGGTTAATTATAAAATCAAAAAACAAAGGGGGCGCCATAGGCGCCCTACAACCCCTATTATAAAATACTCTGTGTACATTTCAGAAAGTTTAATATTTCTTATTTATCAAACAAGGACAAGTTAGTTGGGCTTTTGAAAAAGGTCGGCGCCGTAAGCGCCCTAAAAAAATGCATTTTTTCAAAATAAATAGATTTCAGCTGAAAACTTCCGTCATTTTTGACGGGTGATACGCTAGTAATAATAGAAAATCAATAAAAATTAGCATGTTTCAAATTATTTTTTGTCATTTAAATAAGTATTCAGTGTAAGTCTGCACTCTAATATCGTAACACGCCATTGAAAACGCAATGAAATAAATAGTAAACAATCAAATATTTAAGCGGAACTTTTATTTAAAGTTGCACGTTTTTTTATGTTACGTCTCATTTGTTTAAACACACCCCTCCCCCTCGTCACACATCGTCACAGACGAGTGACCCCACCCCCCTATAGTGGATTAAAGGGGGGGGGGCTGAACGGGCTAAAGCTAGGGGCCCCCAATAATTTAAGGTTCCCCAAACTTATTATAAATTATAGGGTATAATAAAGATGCAAGCAAATATTTGTATGAATCCCTGAAAATGCCTTGGACATTCATGCGGCAATGCGGCACATATGAGTAGGAATTATAACGGAAACCAGGCTATTCTTCATGAGAAGTGCAGTGTTGCTCATTATGTGTCGTGTACAGCTCATTCTATTAATTTGGTTGGGATAAGTGCAGCAGGTTGTCCTGCTGCAGTCAGATTTTTTTTTGTCTTCTGCAAAATCTTTATACCCGGCTTGTTGCATCTACTCATCTTTGACAGGTACTTCACAAAAATGAAATTGATACATGTTAACAAAGCCTTGTCTGACACAAGATGGTCAGCCTGACATGATGCTGTAACTGTAAGGTCTGTTAATAACTCATACCATGAGAATATGGCAGCACTGGAAGAATTAGCAACAAACTTTCGCTGAGAGCGATCCTTTTCAAAGTTGAAAAGAATATAAAATGAGTAAAAATTTGCATGGGACAACAAAGACTGAGTATGCTCTAATGCAGTGCGTCTCAAAGTGGTGGTCCGCGGACCGGTGCCGGTCCGTGGGCCATCCGCTGCCGGTCCGCAGATGTTCTCAAAAAAAGGACAGAAAAAATTGTCAGTGAAGGGAAAATAGTGCACCGGTCCCTGGTGCAATGGAAAAATGTCCTGCTGGTTCGCCATATTAAAAAGCTTGAGAAGCACTGCTCTAATGAGCATTGAAAAGGAACTTATAAGCTTACTTAGCTTTACTGACTTGTTTGAAAACTTCGCCATGAGAAAAATTCGCAAACGAAAGTTGTAGGTTGAAATAATAATAGTAGATACATATTTTTCAATAAATTTTTTTTTCAAATGGAGAAAACAATTCGTTACCCCATGTGAAAAAAAAGGTTTAAAAATATATATTTAACAATACGGAATAACGCGATATATTTTTTTAAATCCCTTATATTAACTTCGCGGCCGTCTCTCTCTCTCTCTGTCTGTCTTGGGCTCGGCGGGCGGGCGGAAAAACAAAAGTCGAAAATGACACACTTCCCGTGATCGGATCGAGCTGAAATTTGGCACACGGACCCGACTCACCTAACAATGCAACGTATCAAAATTTCAGATCGATCGATCTTACCGTAATTAAATTAATGCATTTTTAGTTTATCCTTATATGAGGTATGTAATTCAAATTCACTGTTTTGTTATTGTTTTTTTCTCCCACTTCCACGTGAGTTTGAGTTGACGCCGACCGTCGTGTTGACGCCGACCGTCGTGCCGACACCCCCTCACATCCCACCCCCATTTATTAAAGACAAGGGACATCACTCGGTGTCAGTCTGTAAAGGTTTGAAAATAATCAATACTGTTAGTTATGTCTCATATATAAGGGATTTATAGTCAAAAACTTTGTTTTTACGGGTTTGTTTTATTTAAGAGGCTCGTTCGTAACCACGAAACAGCGTAAGTCGGAATGGGACCATCGTAACCGGAGGACTACCTGTATATAAACATGTCTATGCTTTCACGCCTTTAATAAATATATATAAAACGAAATATTAACTCAAAGATATTGAATTGTTAATTTTCCTCTAGAAAAACATCAAAAAAGAAAAACCATCTTTTGATTTCTTGGGGGAATAAAAATCGTATTCCCCCCCACCCCACCCCACTGCTGTGGAGGGAGTCGTGAGTTGGGATTCGTCCATGCTGTCTGTGTGTCAAAGACCAAATGGCTTTATAGCTTTTAAAACATAAGATATTGCCCCTTTCATGTCCAGCCTTTTTTTTAAAGATCTCTCTGCTGCGACTGATTCTTTTCTTTTTATTTTCTTATTGGTTTTAATGTTGTTTGTATGTTGAGACTGTTTTATTATTGCGAGTTAACTGATATTTTTTTAAATAAAAGTTTTCACGTTTAACGTATTTCATTGTTTTTCTTAATTTCTTTCTAGATGAAAAAATTTGTCTTCTTTTTTTTCTGATATCAAAATCGTACACAGTAAAATTTTAAACTCGGGTGTCACCCCCCTAATGAGTGTCACCCGGGACGGCCCGCCCCCTCGCCCCCCCCCCTAGCGATGCCACTGATTTGGAGAAAATCTTTGAGATTTAGAGTAAATCTTTGAGATTTAGAGTAAATCTTTGAGATTTAGAGAAAGTCTTTGAGATTAGGAGAAAATCTTTGAGATTTGGAGAAAATCTTTGAGATTTGGAGAAAATCTTTGAGATTTGGAGAAAATCTTTGAGATTTGGAGAAAATATTTGAGATTTAGAGTAAATCTTTGAGATTTCGAGAAAATCTTTGATATTAGGAGAAAAACTTTGAGATTTGGAGAAAATCTTTGAGATTTGGAGAAAATCTTTGAGATTTGGAGAAAATCTTTGAGAGCCGGAGAAAATCCTTGAGATTTGAGAAAATCTTTGAGATTTGGAACAAATCTTTAAGAGCCGGAGAAAATCTTTGAGCGCTGGAGAAAATCTTTGAGATTTGGAGAAAATCTTTGAGATTTGGAGAAAATCTTTGAGATTTGGAGAAAATCTTTGCGATTTTGGAGAAAGTCTTTGAGTGCGGAGAAAATCTTTGAGATTTGGAGAAAATCTTTGAGATTTGGAGAAAATTTTTGAGATTTGGAGAAAATCTTTGAGATTTGGAGAAAATCTTTGAGAGCTGGGGAAAATCTTTGAGATTTGGAGAAAATCATTGAGATTTGGAGAAAATCTTTGAGATTTGGAGAAATCTTTGAGCGACGGAGAAAATCTTTGAGCGCCGGAGAAAATCTTTGAGAGTCTGAGAAAATCTTTGAAATTTTGAGAAAATCTTTGAGATTTTGAGAAAATCATTGAGTGCCTGAGAAAATTTTTGAGTCCCGGGGAAAATATTTCAGATTTGGAGAAAATCTTTGAGATTTGGAGAAAATCTTTGAGATTTAGAGAAAATCTTTGAGATTTGGAGAACATCTTTGAGATTTTGAAAAATCTTTGAGATTTTGAGAAAATCTTCGAGAGCCGGAGAAAGATCTTAGATATTTGGATAAAATCTCTGAGATTAGGAGAAAATCTTTAAGAGCCGGAGAAAATATTTGAGATTTAGAGTAAATCTTTGAGATTTAGAGAAAATCTTTGAGATTAGGGGAAAATCTTTTAGATTTGGAGAAAATCTTTGAGATTTGGAGAAAATCTTTGAGATTTGGAGAAAATCTTTGAGATTTGGAGAAAATATTTGAGATTTAGAGTAAATCTTTGAGATTTCAGAGAAAATCTTTGATATTAGGAGAAAAGCTTTGAGATTTGGAGAAAATCTTTGAGATTTGAAGAAACATCTTTGAGATTTGGAGAAAATCTTTGAGAGCCGGAGAAAATCCTGAGATTTGAGAAAATCTTTGCGATTTTGGAGAAAGTCTTTGAGTGCCGGAGAAAATCTTTGAGATTTGGATAAAATCTTTGAGAGCCGGAGAAAATCTTTGAGATTTGGAGAAATTCTTTGAGAGACGGAGAAAATCTTTGAGCGCCGGAGAAAATCTTTGAGAGTCTGAGAAAAATCTTTGAGATTTTGAGAAAATCTTTGAGATTTTGAGAAAATCATTGAGTGCCTGAGAAAATCTTTGATCCCGGGGAAAATATTTCAGATTTGGAGAAAATCTTTGAGATTTGGAGAAAATCTTTGAGATTTAGAGAAAATCTTTGAGATTTGGAGAAAATCTTTGAGATTTTGAGAAAATCTTTGAGATTTGAGAAAACTTTTGAGAGCCGGAGAAGATCTTAGAGATTTGGATAAAATCTTTGAGATTAGGAGAAAATCTTTGAGATTTGGAGAAAATCTTTGAGATTTGAGAGAAAATACTTTGAGATTTGGAGAAAATCTTTGAGATTTGGAGAAAAATCTTTGAGATTTGGAGAAAATCTTTGAGAGTCGGAGAAAATCTTTGAGATTTGGAGAAAATCTTTGAGATTTGGAGAAAATCTTTGAGATTTGGAGAAAATCTTTGAGATTTGGAGAAAATCTTTGAGATTTGGAGAAAATCTTGAGATTTGAGAGAAATCTTTGAGATTTGGAGAAAATCTTTGAGATTTGGAGAAATCTTTGAGATTTGAGAAAATCTTTGAGATTTGGAGAAAATCTTTGAGATTTGAGAAAATCTTTGAGAGCCGGAGAAAATCTTTGAGATTTGGAGAAAATCTTTGAGATTTGGAGAAAATCTTTGAGATTTGAGAGAAATCTTTGAGATTTGGAGAAAATCTTTGAGATTTGGAGAAAATCTTTGAGATTTGAGAAAATCTTTGAGATTTGAGAAAATCTTTGAGAGTCGGAGAAAATCTTTGAGATTTGGAGAAAATCTTTGAGATTTGGAGAAAATCTTTGAGATTTGGAGAAAATCTTTGAGATTTGGAGAAAATCTTTGAGATCCGGAGAAAATCTTTGAGATTTGGAGAAAATCTTTGAGATTTGGAGAAAATCTTTGAGATTTGGAGAAAATCTTTGAGATTTGGAGAAAATCTTTGAGATTTGGAGAAAATCTTTGAGATTTGGAGAAAATCTTTGAGATTTGGAGAAAATCTTTGAGATTTGGAGAAAATCTTTGAGATTTGGAGAAAATCTTTGAGATTTGGAGAAAATCTTTGAGATTTGGAGAAAATCTTTGAGATTTGGAGAAAATCTTTGAGATTTGGAGAAAATCTTTGAGATTTGGAGAAAATCTTTGAGTGCGGAAAATCTTTGAGATGGAGAAAATCTTTGAGATTTGGAGAAAATCTTTGAGATTTGGAGAAAATCTTTGAGATTTGGAGAAAATCTTTGAGAGCTGGGAGAAAATCTTTGAGATTTGGAGAAAATCTTTGAGATTTGGAGAAAATCTTTGAGATTTGGAGAAAATCTTTGAGATTTGGAGAAAAATCTTTGAGATTTGGAGAAAATCTTTGAGATTTGGAGAAAATCTTTGAGATTTGGAGAAAATCTTTGAGATTTGGAGAAAATCTTTGAGATTTGGAGAAAATCTTTGAGTGCGGAGAAAATCTTTGAGATTGGGAGAAAATCTTTGAGATTTGGAGAAAATCTTTGAGATTTGGAGAAAATCTTTGAGATTGGAGAAAATCTTTGAGATGGAGAAAATCTTTGAGATTTGGAGAAAATCTTTGAGATTTGAGAAAATCTTTGAGATTTGAGAAAATCTTTGAGATTTGGAGAAAATCTTTGAGATTTGAAGAAAATCTTTGAGATTTGGAGAAAATCTTTGAGATTTGGAGAAAATCTTTGAGATGCCGGAGAAAATCTTTGAGATCTGGAGAAAATCTTTGAGATTTGGAGAAAATCTTTGAGATTTGGAGAAAATCTTTGAGATTTGGAGAAAATCTTTGAGATTTGGAGAAAATCTTTGAGATTTGGAGAAAATCTTTGAGATTTGAGAAAATCTTTGAGATTTGGAGAAAATCTTTGAGAGCGGAGAAAATCTTTGAGATTTGAGAGAAAATCTTTGAGATTTGGAGAAAATCTTTGAGATTTGGAGAAAATCTTTGAGATTTGGAGAAAATCTTTGAGAGTCTGGAGAAAATCTTTGAGATTTGGAGAAAATCTTTGAGATTTGGAGAAAATCTTTGAGATTTGGAGAAAATCTTTGAGATTTGGAGAAAATCTTTGAGATTTGGAGAAAATCTTTGAGATCTGGAGAAAATCTTTGAGATTTGGAGAAAATCTTTGAGATTTGGAGAAAATCTTTGAGATTTGGAGAAAATCTTTGAGATTTGGAGAAAATCTTTGAGATTTGGAGAAAATCTTTGAGATTTGGAGAAAATCTTTGAGATTTGGAGAAAATCTTTGAGATTTGGAGAAAATCTTTGAGATTTGGAGAAAATCTTTGAGATTTGGAGAAAATCTTTGAGATTTGGAGAAAATATTTGAGATTTGGAGAAAATCTTTGAGTGCGGAGAAAATCTTTGAGATTTGGAGAAAATCTTTGAGATTTGGAGAAAATCTTTGAGATTTGGAGAAAATCTTTGAGATTTGGAGAAAATCTTTGAGATTTGGAGAAAATCTTTGAGATTTGGAGAAAATCTTTGAGATTTGGAGAAAATCTTTGAGATTTGGAGAAAATCTTTGAGATTTGGAGAAAATCTTTGAGATTTGGAGAAAATCTTTGAGATTTGGAGAAAATCTTTGAGATTTGGAGAAAATCTTTGAGATTTGGAGAAAATCTTTGAGATTTGGAGAAAATCTTTGAGATGCGGAGAAAATCTTTGAGAGCTGGAGAAAATCTTTGAGATTTGGAGAAAATCTTTGAGATTTGGAGAAAATCTTTGAGATTTGGAGAAAATCTTTGAGATTTGGAGAAAATCTTTGAGATTTGGAGAAAATCTTTGAGATTTGGAGAAAATCTTTGAGATTTGGAGAAAATCTTTGAGATTTCGGAGAAAATCTTTGAGATTTGAGAAAATCTTTGAGATCTGGAGAAAATCTTTGAGATTTGGAGAAAATCTTTGAGATGCCGGAGAAAATCTTTGAGATTTGGAGAAAATCTTTGAGATTTGGAGAAAATCTTTGAGATTTGGAGAAAATCTTTGAGATTTGGAGAAAATCTTTGAGATTTGGAGAAAATCTTTGAGATTTGGAGAAAATCTTTGAGATTTGGAGAAAATCTTTGAGATTTGGAGAAAATCTTTGAGATTTGGAGAAAATCTTTGAGATTTGGAGAAAATCTTTGAGATTTGGAGAAAATCTTTGAGATTTGGAGAAAATCTTTGAGATTTGGAGAAAATCTTTGAGAGCTGGGAGAAAATCTTTGAGATTTGGAGAAAATCTTTGAGATTTGGAGAAAATCTTTGAGATTTGGAGAAAATCTTTGAGATTTGGAGAAAATCTTTGAGAGCGGAGAAAATCTTTGAGATTTGGAGAAAATCTTTGAGATTTGGAGAAAATCTTTGAGATTTGGAGAAAATCTTTGAGATTTGGAGAAAATCTTTGAGATTTGGAGAAAATCTTTGAGATTTGGAGAAAATCTTTGAGATTTGGAGAAAATCTTTGAGATTTGGAGAAAATCTTTGAGATTTGGAGAAAATCTTTGAGATTTGGAGAAAATCTTTGAGATTTGGAGAAAATCTTTGAGATTTGGAGAAAATCTTTGAGATTTGAGAAAATCTTTGAGATTTGGAGAAAATCTTTGAGATTTGGAGAAAATCTTTGAGATTTGGAGAAAATCTTTGAGATTTGGAGAAAATCTTTGAGATTTGGAGAAAATCTTTGAGATTTGGAGAAAATCTTTGAGATTTGGAGAAAATCTTTGAGATTTGGAGAAAATCTTTGAGATTTGGAGAAAATCTTTGAGATTTGGAGAAAATCTTTGAGATTTGGAGAAAATCTTTGAGATTTGGAGAAAATCTTTGAGATTTGGAGAAAATCTTTGAGATTTGGAGAAAATCTTTGAGATTTGGAGAAAATCTTTGAGATTTGGAGAAAATCTTTGAGATTTGGAGAAAATCTTTGAGTGCGGAGAAAATCTTTGAGATCTGGAGAAAATCTTTGAGATTTGGAGAAAATCTTTGAGATTTGGAGAAAATCTTTGAGATTTGGAGAAAATCTTTGAGATTTGGAGAAAATCTTTGAGATTTGGAGAAAATCTTTGAGATTTGGAGAAAATCTTTGAGATTTGGAGAAAATCTTTGAGATTTGGAGAAAATCTTTGAGATTTGGAGAAAATCTTTGAGATTTGGAGAAAATCTTTGAGATTTGGAGAAAATCTTTGAGATTTGGAGAAAATCTTTGAGATTTGGAGAAAATCTTTGAGTGAGAAAATCTTTGAGAGTGGGAAAATCTTTGAGATTTGGAGAAAATCTTTGAGATTTGGAGAAAATCTTTGAGATTTGGAGAAAATCTTTGAGATTTGGAGAAAATCTTTGAGATTTGGAGAAAATCTTTGAGATTTGGAGAAAATCTTTGAGATTTGGAGAAAATCTTTGAGATGGAGAAAATCTTTGAGAGGAGAAAATCTTTGAGATTTGGAGAAAATCTTTGAGATTTGGAGAAAATCTTTGAGATCTGGAGAAAATCTTTGAGATTTGGAGAAAATCTTTGAGATTTGGAGAAAATCTTTGAGATTTGGAGAAAATCTTTGAGATTTGGAGAAAATCTTTGAGATTTGGAGAAAATCTTTGAGATTTGGAGAAAATCTTTGAGATCTGAGAAAATCTTTGAGATTTGGAGAAAATCTTTGAGATTTGGAGAAAATCTTTGAGATTTGGAGAAAATCTTTGAGATTTGGAGAAAATCTTTGAGATTTGGAGAAAATCTTTGAGATTTGGAGAAAATCTTTGAGATTTGGAGAAAATCTTTGAGATTTGGAGAAAATCTTTGAGATTTGGAGAAAATCTTTGAGATTTGGAGAAAATCTTTGAGATTTGGAGAAAATCTTTGAGATTTGGAGAAAATCTTTGAGATTTGGAGAAAATCTTTGAGATTTGGAGAAAATCTTTGAGATTTGGAGAAAATCTTTGAGATTTGGAGAAAATCTTTGAGATTTGGAGAAAATCTTTGAGATTTGGAGAAAATCTTTGAGAGCTGGAGAAAATCTTTGAGATTTGGAGAAAATCTTTGAGATTTGGAGAAAATCTTTGAGATTTGGAGAAAATCTTTGAGATTTGGAGAAAATCTTTGAGTGCGGAGAAAATCTTTGAGATCTGGAGAAAATCTTTGAGATTTGGAGAAAATCTTTGAGATTTGGAGAAAATCTTTGAGATTTGGAGAAAATCTTTGAGATCTGGAGAAAATCTTTGAGATTTGGAGAAAATCTTTGAGATTTGGAGAAAATCTTTGAGATTTGGAGAAAATCTTTGAGATTTGGAGAAAATCTTTGAGATTTGGAGAAAATCTTTGAGATTTGGAGAAAATCTTTGAGATTTGGAGAAAATCTTTGAGATTTGGAGAAAATCTTTGAGATCTGGAGAAAATCTTTGAGATTTGGAGAAAATCTTTGAGATTTGGAGAAAATCTTTGAGATTTGGAGAAAATCTTTGAGATTTGGAGAAAATCTTTGAGATTTGGAGAAAATCTTTGAGATTTGGAGAAAATCTTTGAGATTTGGAGAAAATCTTTGAGATTTGGAGAAAATCTTTGAGATTTGGAGAAAATCTTTGAGATTTGGAGAAAATCTTTGAGATTTGGAGAAAATCTTTGAGATTTGGAGAAAATCTTTGAGATGCCGGAGAAAATCTTTGAGATTTGGAGAAAATCTTTGAGATTTGGAGAAAATCTTTGAGATTTGGAGAAAATCTTTGAGATTTGGAGAAAATCTTTGAGATTTGGAGAAAATCTTTGAGATTTGAGAAAATCTTTGAGATGGGAAAATCTTTGAGATTTGGAGAAAATCTTTGAGATTTGGAGAAAATCTTTGAGATTTGGAGAAAATCTTTGAGATTTGGAGAAAATCTTTGAGATTTGGAGAAAATCTTTGAGATTTGGAGAAAATCTTTGAGATTTGGAGAAAATCTTTGAGAGCTGGAGAAAATCTTTGAGATTTGGAGAAAATCTTTGAGATTTGGAGAAAATCTTTGAGATTTGGAGAAAATCTTTGAGATTTGGAGAAAATCTTTGAGATTTGGAGAAAATCTTTGAGATTTGGAGAAAATCTTTGAGATTTGAGAAAATCTTTGAGATTTGGAGAAAATCTTTGAGATTTGGAGAAAATCTTTGAGATTTGGAGAAAATCTTTGAGATTTGGAGAAAATCTTTGAGATTTGGAGAAAATCTTTGAGATTTGGAGAAAATCTTTGAGATTTGGAGAAAATCTTTGAGATTTGGAGAAAATCTTTGAGATTTCGGAGAAAATCTTTGAGAGTCGGAGAAAATCTTTGAGAGTCTGAGAAAATCTTTGAGATTTGGAGAAAATCTTTGAGATTTGGAGAAAATCTTTGAGATTTGGAGAAAATCTTTGAGATTTGGAGAAAATCTTTGAGATTTGGAGAAAATCTTTGAGATTTGGAGAAAATCTTTGAGATTTGGAGAAAATCTTTGAGATTTGGAGAAAATCTTTGAGATTTGGAGAAAATCTTTGAGATTTGGAGAAAATCTTTGAGATTTGGAGAAAATCTTTGAGATTTGGAGAAAATCTTTGAGTGGAGAAAATCTTTGAGATTTGGAGAAAATCTTTGAGATTTGGAGAAAATCTTTGAGATTTGGAGAAAATCTTTGAGATTTGGAGAAAATCTTTGAGATTTGGAGAAAATCTTTGAGATTTGGAGAAAATCTTTGAGATTTGGAGAAAATCTTTGAGATTTGGAGAAAATCTTTGAGATTTGGAGAAAATCTTTGAGATTTGGAGAAAATCTTTGAGATTTGGAGAAAATCTTTGAGATTTGGAGAAAATCTTTGAGATTTGGAGAAAATCTTTGAGATTTGGAGAAAATCTTTGAGATTTGGAGAAAATCTTTGAGATTTGGAGAAAATCTTTGAGATTTGGAGAAAATCTTTGAGATTTGGAGAAAATCTTTGAGATTTGGAGAAAATCTTTGAGATTTGGAGAAAATCTTTGAGATGCGGAGAAAATCTTTGAGATCTGGAGAAAATCTTTGAGATTTGGAGAAAATCTTTGAGATTTGGAGAAAATCTTTGAGATTTGGAGAAAATCTTTGAGATTTGGAGAAAATCTTTGAGATTTGGAGAAAATCTTTGAGATTTGGAGAAAATCTTTGAGATTTGGAGAAAATCTTTGAGATTTGGAGAAAATCTTTGAGATGGAGAAAATCTTTGAGATTTGAGAAAATCTTTGAGATTTGGAGAAAATCTTTGAGATTTGGAGAAAATCTTTGAGATTTGGAGAAAATCTTTGAGATTTGGAGAAAATCTTTGAGATTTGGAGAAAATCTTTGAGATTTGGAGAAAATCTTTGAGATTTGAGAAAATCTTTGAGATTTGGAGAAAATCTTTGAGATTTGGAGAAAATCTTTGAGATTTGGAGAAAATCTTTGAGATTTGGAGAAAATCTTTGAGATTTGGAGAAAATCTTTGAGATTTGGAGAAAATCTTTGAGATTTGGAGAAAATCTTTGAGATTTGGAGAAAATCTTTGAGATTTGGAGAAAATCTTTGAGATTTGGAGAAAATCTTTGAGATTTGGAGAAAATCTTTGAGATTTGGAGAAAATCTTTGAGATTTGGAGAAAATCTTTGAGAGTTTGGAGAAAATCTTTGAGATTTGGAGAAAATCTTTGAGATTTGGAGAAAATCTTTGAGATTTGGAGAAAATCTTTGAGATTTGGAGAAAATCTTTGAGATCTGGAGAAAATCTTTGAGATTTGGAGAAAATCTTTGAGATTTGGAGAAAATCTTTGAGATTTGGAGAAAATCTTTGAGATTTGGAGAAAATCTTTGAGATTTGGAGAAAATCTTTGAGATTTGGAGAAAATCTTTGAGATTTGGAGAAAATCTTTGAGATTTGGAGAAAATCTTTGAGAGTCGGAGAAAATCTTTGAGATTTGGAGAAAATCTTTGAGATTTGGAGAAAATCTTTGAGATTTGGAGAAAATCTTTGAGATTTGGAGAAAATCTTTGAGATTTGGAGAAAATCTTTGAGATTTGGAGAAAATCTTTGAGATTTGGAGAAAATCTTTGAGATTTGGAGAAAATCTTTGAGATTTGGAGAAAATCTTTGAGTTTGGAGAAAATCTTTGAGATTTGGAGAAAATCTTTGAGATTTGGAGAAAATCTTTGAGATTTGGAGAAAATCTTTGAGATTTGGAGAAAATCTTTGAGATTTGGAGAAAATCTTTGAGATTTGGAGAAAATCTTTGAGATTTGGAGAAAATCTTTGAGATTTGGAGAAAATCTTTGAGATTTGGAGAAAATCTTTGAGATTTGGAGAAAATCTTTGAGATTTGGAGAAAATCTTTGAGATTTGGAGAAAATCTTTGAGATTTGGAGAAAATCTTTGAGATTTGGAGAAAATCTTTGAGATTTGGAGAAAATCTTTGAGATTTGAGAAAATCTTTGAGATTTGGAGAAAATCTTTGAGATTTGGAGAAAATCTTTGAGATTTGGAGAAAATCTTTGAGATTTGGAGAAAATCTTTGAGATTTGGAGAAAATCTTTGAGATTTGGAGAAAATCTTTGAGATTTGGAGAAAATCTTTGAGATTTGGAGAAAATCTTTGAGATTTGGAGAAAATCTTTGAGAGAGAAAATCTTTGAGATTTGGAGAAAATCTTTGAGATTTGGAGAAAATCTTTGAGATTTGGAGAAAATCTTTGAGATTTGGAGAAAATCTTTGAGATTTGGAGAAAATCTTTGAGATTTGGAGAAAATCTTTGAGATTTGGAGAAAATCTTTGAGATTTGGAGAAAATCTTTGAGATTTGGAGAAAATCTTTGAGATTTGGAGAAAATCTTTGAGATTTGGAGAAAATCTTTGAGATTTGGAGAAAATCTTTGAGATTTGGAGAAAATCTTTGGAGAGAAAATCTTTGAGAGGAAAATCTTTGAGATTTGGAGAAAATCTTTGAGATTTGGAGAAAATCTTTGAGATTTGGAGAAAATCTTTGAGATTTGGAGAAAATCTTTGAGATGCCGGAGAAAATCTTTGAGATTTGGAGAAAATCTTTGAGATTTGGAGAAAATCTTTGAGATTTGGAGAAAATCTTTGAGATTTGGAGAAAATCTTTGAGATTTGGAGAAAATCTTTGAGATTTGGAGAAAATCTTTGAGATTTGGAGAAAATCTTTGAGATTTGGAGAAAATCTTTGAGATTTGGAGAAAATCTTTGAGATTTGGAGAAAATCTTTGAGATTTGGAGAAAATCTTTGAGATTTGGAGAAAATCTTTGAGATTTGAGAAAATCTTTGAGATTTGGAGAAAATCTTTGAGATTTGGAGAAAATCTTTGAGATTTGGAGAAAATCTTTGAGATTTGGAGAAAATCTTTGAGATTTGGAGAAAATCTTTGAGATTTGGAGAAAATCTTTGAGAAAAATCTTTGAGATGAGAAAATCTTTGAGATTTGGAGAAAATCTTTGAGATTTGGAGAAAATCTTTGAGATTTGGAGAAAATCTTTGAGATTTGGAGAAAATCTTTGAGATTTGGAGAAAATCTTTGAGATTTGGAGAAAATCTTTGAGATTTGGAGAAAATCTTTGAGATTTGGAGAAAATCTTTGAGATTTGGAGAAAATCTTTGAGATTTGGAGAAAATCTTTGAGATTTGGAGAAAATCTTTGAGATTTGGAGAAAATCTTTGAGATTTGGAGAAAATCTTTGAGATTTGGAGAAAATCTTTGAGATTTGGAGAAAATCTTTGAGATTTGGAGAAAATCTTTGAGATTTGGAGAAAATCTTTGAGATTTGGAGAAAATCTTTGAGATTTGGAGAAAATCTTTGAGATTTGGAGAAAATCTTTGAGATTTGGAGAAAATCTTTGAGATTTGGAGAAAATCTTTGAGATTTGGAGAAAATCTTTGAGATTTGGAGAAAATCTTTGAGATTTGAGAAAATCTTTGAGATTTGGGAAAATCTTTGAGATTTGGAGAAAATCTTTGAGATTTGGAGAAAATCTTTGAGATTTGGAGAAAATCTTTGAGATTTGGAGAAAATCTTTGAGATTTGGAGAAAATCTTTGAGATTTGGAGAAAATCTTTGAGATTTGGAGAAAATCTTTGAGATTTGGAGAAAATCTTTGAGATTTGGAGAAAATCTTTGAGATTTGGAGAAAATCTTTGAGATTTGGAGAAAATCTTTGAGATTTGGAGAAAATCTTTGAGATTTGGAGAAAATCTTTGAGATTTGGAGAAAATCTTTGAGATTTGGAGAAAATCTTTGAGATTTGGAGAAAATCTTTGAGATTTGGAGAAAATCTTTGAGATTTGGAGAAAATCTTTGAGATTTGGAGAAAATCTTTGAGATTTGGAGAAAATCTTTGAGATTTGGAGAAAATCTTTGAGATTTGGAGAAAATCTTTGAGATTTGGAGAAAATCTTTGAGATTTGGAGAAAATCTTTGAGATTTGGAGAAAATCTTTGAGATTTGGAGAAAATCTTTGAGATTTGGAGAAAATCTTTGAGATTTGGAGAAAATCTTTGAGATTTGGAGAAAATCTTTGAGATTTGGAGAAAATCTTTGAGATTTGGAGAAAATCTTTGAGATTTGGAGAAAATCTTTGAGATTTGGAGAAAATCTTTGAGTGGAAAATCTTTGAGAGTGGAGAAAATCTTTGAGATTTGGAGAAAATCTTTGAGATTTGGAGAAAATCTTTGAGATTTGGAGAAAATCTTTGAGATGTGGAGAAAATCTTTGAGATTTGGAGAAAATCTTTGAGATTTGGAGAAAATCTTTGAGATTTGGAGAAAATCTTTGAGATTTGGAGAAAATCTTTGAGATTTGGAGAAAATCTTTGAGATTTGGAGAAAATCTTTGAGATTTGGAGAAAATCTTTGAGATTTGGAGAAAATCTTTGAGATTTGGAGAAAATCTTTGAGATTTGGAGAAAATCTTTGAGATTTGGAGAAAATCTTTGAGATTTGGAGAAAATCTTTGAGATTTGGAGAAAATCTTTGAGA
>CALYLW010002742.1:0-31917 GCA_944989445.1 Ampullaceana balthica | reverse complement strand
ATTTTACGTCATATACGAAATAGATATATATATAAAATATAAATAATTTGCAATGTCACGTAGTGTCTTTTCGTGACGATATGCGAGGTAACTCCCGATAAAAAATGAAAATATAGGAACTAAAATGTTGCATTCGAGATTAACAAAATGTGTTTCTAGCCATAAAATATTGTGACGTGACGTCATTATTTGAGTCTTTATTAATGTGTGAAGGGAACGAAGTAATAAAACAAACCCGTAAAAACAAAGTTTTTGACTATAAATCCCTTATATATGAGACATAACTAACAGTATTGATTATTTCCAAACATTTACAGACTGAATCTCTCTTAACTCAAGTTTGCTTCATAACCCGGGGGGGGGGAGGGTGAGAGGGGAAAAGTCTGGTCACCGATTCGCTTGACCGAGCTCAGCGTGACACGTAAAATGTAAACAAAAGCGCCCGGTTGCTTCGATGGGACGCCTCAACGCGTCTACTCAAACTTTCACGTGGAAAAAAACAATAACAAACAGTGAATTTGAATTACATACCTCATATAAGGATAAACTAAAAATGCATTAATTTAATTACGGTACGATCGATCTGAAATTTTGACACGATGCATTGTTAGGTGAGACGGGTCCGTGTGCCAAATTTCAGCTCGATCGGATCACTGGAAGTGGGTCATTTTCGACTTTTCTTTTTCCGCCCGCCCAGCCCATGAGATGATGAGATGATGAGATGATGAGACGGCCGCGAAGTTAATATAAGGGATTTAAAAAGAGTCATGTTTTATTTGATTTTTTTGTTGTTGTATTAAATGTCCGTTTTTGTGTATGTGTCCATGTCAATATTACGTACGTAACTATAAATTTAATTTTCTATATTAATATTTAACATTCGTTTTTCGGTTTATGAAATTTACAATTGATTGTCGTTTGGTTGTCAAGTTTCGATGCGTTTTTGAACTACAAAGCCATTATTTAATACTGCAAAGGAAATTTGCCAACCTATGCTTCAGTTTAGCGTTTGTTTTTATTTTATACACTTTGAGATTGCATATTTGTATGTTTAAAAAAATAACATATTTAAAAATCGGACTCCTCCCCACAATAGTTTTTTTATTGTTATTTACATGTAATATTTTAATGCGTCTTAGACTAATTTGGAATTTTAAAAAATCTTTGCTTTTAATATAGAACTGGAAGGGGTGCTGACTTGATAATAATGAAAACGTTTATTAGAATTCCTAAAAGGTGTATATTAAATTTTATATACGATTACCTGTTGATACTTTAATATTTTCTTTTATCCAGTGATTAACATATTACTTCAAAGGTTTCATGCAAAATAAATAGTTCATTGTTATTCATATTTGTAAATAGTTACAATTTGTTTTATTTACATGTTTTTGATAATATAAAGGTAATAATGTATGGACCAATGGGCGCATAAACTGACAAGTCATAATAGATATTGAAAAGGTGCTGACTTGACAATAATAAAAACGTTTATGCGAATTACTAACACATTTATATTAAATTGTAAATATTATTAACAGTTGATAATTTAATATTTTCTGTTATCCTGTGACAAACTTTGCTTACTACGTTTCATGCAAAATAAATAGTTCTTTGTTACTAACATGTTTAAAAATTACATTTTATTTTTTACATGTTTTGGTAATGTTGTGGTAATAATGTATGGACAAATGGGCGAATAAACTGACAAGTCACAATCATCAATGAAGCTTAAACTGCCTCAAATCACAGATGTCCTTGATGTGGATCACATTACAGTCACATAATTTATTTTTAACGCTCTGTGCTGTATTATTGGTGCACTCATAATTGGTGCGCACTATTCAATGCCGCAAGTTAACGTCCGGCTGACTCCTCAGCAGTATTTGTTAATACTTCGAACTTCAAACTTCTTTGCTGTAGTATCACCTTATGCTGTGTGTAATTCACTATGTATTTACTATTATCCTGATTATAATAATAATAATAAATAAATTGATTATTTATATAGCGCTGTATCCCAGTAAGGAACTGGGCTCACAGCGCTTTACATGAAAGAAATAACATACTTATAAGTATTAAATTAACTTTCATATCACAACAAACACACAAAATTACAATACATTATACATAAGCTACGTTAATCATATACAAGAAATGTTGTTTCATAAATTTTAAAAATAAATTTTGAAAAGATGTGTCTTAAGTGCAGTCTTGAAGGACTTGGTTGTTTGAATACTACGTATGTGTAATGGTAGAGAATTCCATTGTTTGGCTGCACAAAAAGAGAACGACCTTTCACCAAACGTTTTGGTGCGTGTCGTAGGAACAGAGAGAACGCGTGTGTCTGCAGAAGATCTTAGCTTGCGAGTGGGTGAGTAGACCGACAAAAGTTCAGTAAGATACGATGGGCATGAGTCCGAAAAGAAATTGTGACAGAGAACGGCCAGTTTGTAATCAATACGGGCTTGTATAGGCAGCCAATGAAGCGAGCGAAGAAGTGGAGTAACATGGTCATGTTTTTTTTGCCTTGAGCACCAGTCTGGCAGCTGAATTTTGAACGTTCTGTAGTTTTTCAATGCATTGTTTTGGCACACCTGACAGAAGAGAATTGCAGTAATCCATACGAGCCAGTACAAGAGCACAGACTAGTGTTTTTGTGGCACTAACTGTTAAGTAATGACGGATTGAGCTGATTACATAATTATTATTCATGCAAACTTATATAACGCGAAGCCTAAGCTTGGAGGTTTTCTCATAACACATATATTCGTATATATAATCAAAATATATACTCTGTCCGTTCATAACGCTAGATTTTAGAAAGCGCCCCTCTAAAAAAATAGCCTTGAAAAAAAAATTGAAAAAACAAAAAGAAAAAAAAGAAAAAAAAACTACCATATTCAAACGTCCGCATAAAATTGTTCAATATGGAATAGAGATTTAACTTTTTTCTCTTGGTCTCTACATTTTCTGATTATTTACTATGCGGCTTTCAAGCAAAAGGGACAATTACAAAAACTGAAATATATCCATTTAGAAAACGTTTTGACGGGTAATACACTAGTATATATATATATATACAGTGGAGCTATGGTTTACGTCCTTAATCCGTTCCAGATCCTTGGACGTATACCAAATTGAACGTAAGCCAAACGTATTTTTTCTATAAGAATTATAGAGAAAAAAATTATCTGTTCCCATTGAAAAAAATCATATTGTTATTTACATATTATACATTTGTTGACGTGTTGTATAAAATGATTTAGGGGCCATCCATAAATGAAGTCACACGATTTAGGCCGATTTCTAGCCCTCCCCCCCCCCACCCCGTCACACTTAGTCACAAATACTTAGCGCCCCCCTTCCAATATGACGTCACAAAACTTTACCCCATCCCCGCCCCCTTAAAAACCGTATTTTCTAATTGAAAATTAGCATGTCGCTAATTGCTTTTTTTTCATTTAATTATGTATTCTGCGTAAGGCTGCACTCTAATATCGTCATACGTGTGAAGCCATTGAAAACGTCATTAAATAAATTGCAAGAAATCAAATATTTAAGTGGAACTTTTATTTAGAGTTGCGCATTTTTTTTAATGTCACGTCACATTTATAAAACACCCCGTACGCCTCCTCACAAAAAGCGCGACCCCCCTCCCCCTAGGCGAGTGACGTCATTTATGGCCGGCCCCTTAAACAATGCTTAATACTAAAATACATAGGAAAAAGAACTTAGACGAATTGTTTTCCTGCTATCCAGATCAAAAGCAATTTTTCAACATGTTCTAATGTCACCGACCTCTGTTTTGGAATCCATTCGCAACATTTGCCCATTTTATAAGTTCTTTGTTTTTTTTTACAATCAAAGAAATCGTCCAGTTTCCCTGTTGAGTATGCTGCAACTAAGTCCCAGACAAGCACTGCAAATTCATCCTTTACAACAATCTCTTGAAAAATGAAAAAGCAGAAAATAATTTTTTAGTCACAAACTAAGTAGTCACACAGGGACTCATAACTCTAAGTTTTATTTATATTTATTGTGATCGATTGTGCGATTTAATGTGAGATATAAAATTTGATCAACTAACACAAAAGTTCTGAGTCCCTCTGTGTGACTACTTAGTTTGTGACAAAAAATATTTTCTGCTTTTTCATGCGAGATTCTACATTCCTCACTGCAGCTGGGCCTCATCTTTTTAAAAAGTTTTTTTTGTTCATTTTATTTTCTACTTTTACGCGTTAACAAAAGATTTGTCAAACTTAATTTCATTCATGAAAATTTAAACTCTTTATACAACCCCGTAAAAACAAAGTTTTTGACTATAAATCCCTTATATACGAGACATAACTATAAGAATTGATCATGCTTAACTGTGACAGACATTTACATACTGAGATTGCCTTAACTCCCCTTTGCTGTCAAACGGAGAAGGGGGGGAAGGTCTGGTCACGGATGGCTGAACTTAACTCAGCGTGAAGTGTAAAATGTCAACAAACGAAGGGCCGCTTATATAAAGATAAACTAAAAATGCATTAATTTAATTACGGTACATTCGATTGATCTGAAACTTTAATAGCTTAATCCTCCCCACAACCCAAACCTACTGAGAAAATTTCAGCACTCTAGCATGTCAGAAAATGTGTTTACGAGCGTTTTGAAAAAGTTGACGGCAGATCCGGAAGCGTTGAATCGTTGACTACATATACAGATCCGGAATCCTTCACGAGTTAATAGGATAGGTGCCTCAATTAGAAACGTACCTGTACCTAAGAAAACAATAAGAAAGCAGTGGAACAAGACACTCCTTCCCTTTATCAGGCTGGCTATACTTAGTAAGCAAAACTCTGTTCTATATTTGGGGGTATTCCCATTTTACATTGCTGTTTGATTTTGTAATCTATTTCATTGATTTGTTGGTGGTTTGTTAAAACTGGAAAAAAAGAAAAAGAAGAAGTCTGTAACACTTGGATATTATAAAAATCTCTTCCAAACTTTAATCATCGGCATCCTTCCGTCTCGCGAGACGATGGTGCATCACCTTTGAGTTGGGTTGCATTTCCTCGAGTGGCTGTGCAGTCCTATTCTTGTGTGACAGTCTTTACCACATCTCTTACACACGAATTCTGTGCTTCCAAATGTTTTGGCCTTTCTCCTAGCTCATCTGTCTGTAGCCTGCTAAATCCTTCGCTCCTCGGCTACTATAACCGCCCTCTTTGACAACTGTGCGCCACGTACATCGGTCTTCTGCCTTACACTCCCACTCATTTGTGCGTATTCTGGCTTCTTTCATGTCCCTTTGGCAGACATCTTTATATCGCAGACGTGGGCGACCTGTCTTCCTCTTTCTAGATGCCAGTTCTCCATATACTTTAATAAAAATGCAATATTATACAAAGACCATGAAGAAGCACAGGGCGCAATAATCTTCTGTATAGAAATTAGAAAGAGCGTCTGTAATAGATAAGATTTTCTTATTGTTGTTTTTGTTCCTGTATGTTCACCACCGACAGCCGATTTTGTGGAGCTAAGCTTTCTGTCAATCCAGACTTATGGCTTGCTGTTTTGGATGATTTCAGTGTCGAAGATTCATGCCGTTTACCACCAACAGTTTCGGCCATCTTTGTTGATGCTAGATCGTCTCTCGTGCAGGTTTAAGACACGGTCAGTAGCGAATCAAGACAATACAAAGGACAGCGCTCTGTGCAGCTAGAACACACTGGCCATCGTCTACTCAGTGGACTCTACTGTCTATGATTCATGACTGCCAAATGGACGCACTTAAACCGGTTCTCGTGTTTAACTTTAATAACTGTTCGCTGATGTTTCCCAAAGGCGTACCTGTCATGTGCATGAGGAAAAGTAGAGACACACATCTCAATATCGCAACATTCGACGCTCGGTCTCTTGACCCAAATGATCAGAGTAACACTGGGACTATAATATGCTGAAGACATTCTCTTTGTCCAAGAGATCTTTATCAGTGCACTGGCGCTGATCTAGCTCCATCTGATTACCAGTCTATGACGGATGTACTTCCATCTGACTACGTCTATGACGGATATACGCCCAACTCCATCTGACTTTGGAAGGAACAAATCTAAAAAAGGTGGATAGCTTCACTTACCTTGGAAGCATGATTGACACAAAAGGAGCGCCAGACGCCGATGTAAGAGTGAGAATTGGCAAAGAAAGAACAACATTTAAACAGCTAAAAAAAGTTTGGAGCCGCAAAAACTTGACTCTCCACAGCAAGGTCAGGATATTCAACACCACAGTAAAGCCTGTCTTGCTGAATGGAGCAGAAACATGGCGAACAACCGCAGCCATTTCAAAAAAAGCTTCAAAGTTTTATAAACACATGTCTCCGAACAATTCTCCGAATCCGCTGGCCCAATGTCATCACCAACGAGGACCTCTGGCAACGCACACAACAAGAGCCAGTGGAAGAGCTAATACGCCAGCGCAGATGCAGATGGATTGGCCACACTCTCAGAAAGTCTACATCCAGCATTGCGAGACAAGCCCTCACTTGGAACCCCAAGGCAAGAGGAAAAGAGGTCAGCCAAAAATGACCCGGAGAAGGGAACTGGAGGCAGACACCAAAATGAGCGGACACTGCTGGGGACAGTTAGAGAAATTGGTGCAGGTTCGGGGTGCCTGGGAGCCTTTGTTCGTGGACTATGACCTAGATGGGAAGATGGGCGCTGATGATGACTACCAGTCTTTCCGGATATACGTCCATCTGACTACCAGTCTATGACAGACATACCTCCATCTGACTACCATACTATGACAGATAAACCTCCACCTGACTACCAGTCTATGACGAATATACGTCCATCTGACTACCAGTCTTTCCGGATATACGTCCATCTGACTATCAGTCTATGACGGATATACGTCCATTTGACTACCAGTCTATGACGGATATACGTCCATTTGACTACCAGTCTATGACGTTCAATGACGGATATACGTCCATCTGACTACCAGTCTATGACGGATATACGTCCGTTTGACTATCAGTCTATGACGGATATACGTCCATTTGACTACCAGTCTATGACGGATATACGTCCATTTGACTACCAGTCTATGACGTTCAATGACAGATATACGTCCATCTGACTATCAGTCTATGACGGATATACGTCCATTTGACTACCAGTCTATGACGGATATACGTCCATTTGACTACCAGTCTATGACGTTCAATGACAGATATAGGTCCATCTGACTATCAGTCTATGACGGATATACGTCCATTTGACTACCAGTCTATGACGTTCAGTGACGGATATACGTCCATCTGACTACCAGTCTATGACGGATATACGTCCATTTGACTACCAGTCTATGACGGATATACGTCCATCTGACTACCAGTCTATGACGGATATACGTCCATTTGACTATCAGTCTATGACGGATATACGTCCATTTGACTATCAGTCTATGACGTTCAATGACGGATATACGTCCTTGTCTTGACATTTTTACATTATTTTGTGTTTATTTAGGAAGATTAAGAATTAAGGGCTAAAGCAAAGAGAACGGTGCGCTCAACTATTTACATTGTTATGGCAGAGCGAGTGAGTTGATGCAAAGTTGTTAGAAATTTTTGTAAAGTAAAGAGCCCAGTAGGCTCATAAACTGCGCTTTATAAGAGTACAAAATATATAGAAAATATAGGATAGGATTAGAAAGACGGTTACATAATGTTTTTAAGGAATGTAAGCCAATATGACGCCATGTATATTTCAAAATTGCGTCCTTACCTCAATATTTCAGTAGCAACAAAAGAATCCATTTCTGTTTGTGAGTAGTTTCCTTTTATTTTAATCAGTTGACTGATTCAACTCATTTTATTACCTTCTTGATTGCGTCATCAATTTTTTATTTTAATTTTTTTTTAATGCATTCTTCTTTCTTTGAATTCGCATATTTTGGTTTTACGTTTTACACTTTACTCTGACACTGACCTTTCAATCATACTCTTGAAATTATGCTAACTGCCGATTTTTTATAGATGTTATGTCGTACAGAGGGGTTGTATTTATGGGAGCTCGGTTCTATGTGATGTATTCATTAAGAAAGATATGTGATCTTTTCTGTTAAAAGTACTTGTAGATATATTTTTACTATAATCTTTTTACCTCTCCATTTATTATGTTACCTTATAGAGAGTTGTTCGTTAAAATTATTATAACAAATGAATTAAGGGGGGGGGGCCTTTCCATAATGACGTCACGCACATAGGGGGAGGTGGAGTCCAGAGGTTTTCGACTATGTTTGACGAGGGGGAGGGGGTGTTTGAGAAATGTGACGTCACTTCAGAACTCGCAACTTTAAATAAAAGTTCAACTCAAATATTTTATTTCTTACAATGTATTTTTTGACGTTTTACATGGCTTCATGAGTGTTACGATATTAGAATGTCACCTTACACCAAATACATGCTTAAATGACAAAAAAGTTATTTGAAACATGTCCGTTTTCAAATTGAAACTACAGCTTTAATGGGGGAAGGGCAAAGCTTTATGACGTCATATTTGAGGTGGGGGGTCTATGTTTTTGTGACGATGCGTGACGAGGGGGGAGAGGGAGGAACAATCGGCCAAAATCGCGTGACGTCATTTAAGGACCTCCCCTTGCCATTTCTTCAATATTTTTAAGGTTCCACATGCAGGGAGACTCTTAATTAATTGTAGATGGAGTTTTAACCCCGCCCTAATACCTCCACACACCAACACACACACATACACACACATATATACACACATACACACACACATACACATTTTTTATACATATACACACACATAAACACATACACACACATACACATACACGCTTTAAGTTTTTTAAATATTAATATATCATTTTAAAAAAAGTTTTTAAAAAAAATCATATTACATTTTTAAAAGTTTTAAAAAATCAAAATTTGTCATTAAAGTCTTTATTTTGTATTTTTGAAAGAATATGCGCTTGACAACAAGAGTAACATCATCAGTTAAATCTTTAAACATTAAAACAATAGAGGATAGGACAAAAAAAACAAGCAAAGAAGCAATGATACATAAAATAATTAATTCTAACTTTACACGAAAGATACATTTTTTTGGTGACATAATTTTTTTTTAAATTTCAGTATATTTTATCTTTACGACAAGCTATAATTTATGAAACTTTAATTCATATTTTTAACGCAATTTCCCTTGGGAATATCGTTTATATATTTGAAATGTCTGTGCTGTCTGCTCGAGCTTGCACACGCAACTCCTCCTGAACCATACCAGATAGAGGGCTCGGGTCTTTGCAAATATGCTAAGGATGTCCCAAGGATGTGCAACGGCCGGAAAAAAAAATACCGAAAATATTTAAGTATTTTATCAATTTCTCGCCAACAGCTATCAGGTTGAAATAAACGCCAAACAATAGCTATTAATGGCACGCGTTCAAAATAGCGACTGTCAAATCAGCGACCGTCGTAATAGCGACTTCAAAATAGCGACTGTATCAAAAGAGCGACTGTCATAACAGCGACTTCAACACATAGCTTTTCTTGTCCAACCATTCACCTAACACAGTGGTTCAAATCTTTTTTTGACACATAGACCCCATTTCATTGTCTAAACTTACCCAAGGACCCCAAGTGAAGAAACTACATAAATGCATAGTAACAAATAAAAACTCCAAAAAGTAGCAACATTTTGATGAAGTATTTATTGAAATTAAAAATTGTGTTTAAAATAAAATTTAAAACAATTCACTTATGCTATATATACACGCATTCATTCAAATACAAACAACTGCTCAGTAAAAAATAAAATTTGAATCATGGTTAACCGGGCAGATTTTTTTTAACAATATTGACAGCCCCCTTGTCAAAACGTCCTGTGGTCGAACTGTCCGGGGGTTACATAATGACATGTTACGAAGGCTAGACTAAGTGACGACCACGGACCCCGTGTATGGAGAAGGTAAATAAAGGGATTGGGGATGAGAGAATGTAGGTACCTTTATAAAGGACTACCTGACCACATTGCCTTGGGGTGGGGGTGGAGTTGGATAGGTTTGGAAGGACTTGCTACCTGAGACGACTGGTGCATTTAACACAATCATGAATACGCACTTAATGTTGATTTGTTTTCAGTGTGTATACTTTTGAGTGTTAAATTAAACTTTGAAAATAAAAGCGTGTAATAACTATTTCATACCGTTTTTAATTTTTAATAGATAATAATATTAAACTATATTATTTTTATTTATTTTTTTAAATTAGAAAAAAAACCAACAACAATTTACGAGGAAAAGGGTCGAAACATCCGGGGGTCAAAAAGTCCTTTACTCGAACTGTCTCTAGCTTTAAAAAACAGCCACACGCCACCTCTGCCACCGCAATCCCCCTCAATTAATCGACCGCATCTATGTTTGCTAATCTCTATCGAGCTTTCTGCAAAATATATTTGACTTAAGTAATAGCAGTTATAATTTAATTTTTTTATATAATTTATTTTAAAAACTGTGTCCCGAAAATGTGTATAGTCTACACTCTTTGCAACACCAAAATTTATGTATTCACACCTCCAGTTGATTGTATTTAATTTTATATTGTCCCTTCTGTACAAAAAACCTACATGACTTATCATGTCTTACTTTTCTTGATTTTATAAACTCCATTGTAGGCTAGGCACAGTAAGTTTTTCAAAAAGCTTTTAAATCATTATCACAAGCAAAAGAAAAAAGTCGTTATTTCGATACAGTCGCTGTTAATAGACTGTTATGATGCAGTCGCTATTATGACGGTCGCTGTTTTGACAGTCGCTGTTTTGATACAGTCGCTATTTTGAAGTCGCTATTATGACGGTCGCTGTTTTGACAGTCGCTATTCTGCCCGGATGCCGATTATAACACCTCTTTCCTCCTCTCTGATGTCAGAATATAACATCCATTCCCACCCCTCCAATGCCAGAATATTAACCCATTCCCTCCCCTCCAATGCCCGAATATAATACACCTTCTCTCCTATCATGACAGTGAATAACATCCCTGGCACACCCTCTCAATAACTGACAACAACATCTCCAACCCCTATATCCCCCTTCCCCACTGATGCCTTGTAGAAAGTCGGCTTGAAACAATTTAAGACAAGGTGAATCACTGCATGACAATAACAGTGGGGCCTTCCATAAAGTACGTCACGCTATTTTTGACAATTTTTAACTCCCCCCTCCCCCCTGTCACAAATCTCGGAACCCCCCCCCTAAAGTACGTCACACTTTCGAACAAGAATGTTGTTTTTTTATTAAAAAAATAATTAAAATTTAATATAAAACACCGTAACGTCACACATGGCCGGACCCCCCCTCCCCCTTGTGATAAACTGTCACACTTTCTTACACCCTCTCCCCACTCTGGAGCGTGACGTACTTTATGGACGGTCCCTATGGTAATTGAAGCTGTAATAAATCAAGAGAGAGCATGTCACGACTAGCCTCACAGCTTAGAGCGTACGACTGTCCAGGAGCAAACGAATGTTTCTTTTTTAAATTATAGTGGGTTTTTTTTGTTTAAAGTAAAGGCATTGGCTTCAAGAAATATCAGACTCAGAGGCGTGACAAGAGGTTGCGTGGGGCGCGGACCGCACCAGGTGGCACCATCACATGGGGTGACACCAAACATTAAAATTTCTGTATGTTCTACTTATTTGGCACTGACAGACTCAGAGGGGGTCTCTGGGATAAGTCGTGAAGAGGAGGCGGTACACCAACCATAGTGACGCTTCTGATCCAGCTGACACATTTATAAATTAGGGCATTACAGGGGTATCTACTGTACTTTCATACGGAATCATTATTAAATCTATTAACGCTTAAACCTTTCCACCAATAAACGAATTAAATCAAGTCTTTTGGAGAGCTCGCTCACTTTTTTTTTGGATTGTTTTTCCCCCGTTACTTAAATATTGGTTTCTAAAAAAAAATAACGGAAAGTTCATTTTAACTAGCCTTTTTCCACAACAAACTTGATTAAAACACGCATTTAATTTCGTTTTGAGCTGTAAAAAACATATACTTAGGGGCCGTCCATTAATGACGTCTCGCGATTTACGCTGATTTTCATCGCCCCCCCCCTCGTCACAAGTCATCACAAAAATTAGAACCTTCTCCAATATGACGTCCAAAAGCTTCCCCCATAAAAGTAAAGCCGTATTCTCTATTTGAAAATGAGCATGTTTTAAATCACTCTTTTTTCCTTAAAGTATATATTTAGTGTAAGACAGCACTCTAGTATCTTAAAAGGCGTGATGCCATGTAAAACGTCATTAAATAAAATGTAAGCAATCAAATATTTAAGGGGAACTTTTATTTAAAGTGGCGCTTTTTGATGTGACATCACGATTCTTAAACACCCCCCCCCAATCACACATCGTCACAAATGTGTGACCCCCCCCCCAAAGGTGCATGACGTCATTTATGGACGGCCCCCTTATGGCGATTTTGGATGGGAAAAACGTGTAGTGACATGGCACGTGACCCAACTACTTGTGTAATGACGTACGTGGTCCCACGTTCAATAACCCACCCGTGTGACAGCCAATGCAGAGAGGACGGATTTCTTTGGAGTTAAAAGTCACCAACTAAAACCGTAACTGAAGTCCAAAGGTTGAAAAATTGCATTTAAATAAGAACGTTACTAAAAAACTGAACTTAGTTTACGCTCTATACTATAGATTTCCCAAATGTGATGCCTGAAAGTGCACATAGTTTTCTTAATATAAAATTAGCATTAACTTGAAGTTGGATAGTGGCCTCGTAACAAAAATATCTGCGTAAATTGATAATTTCCCGATTGAAATATTTTACAGGACTAGTTTGTGTGGCGGCGCCGTAGCGCTTGCGGCGCCCCCTTTTTAAGGGCGCCTATGGCGCCCACCTTTCTCAAAAGCCCAACTAACTTGTCTATGTATGATAAATACGTAATATTAAACGTTCTTAAATGTACACAAAGTATTTTATAATAGAGTTTTTTTGTTTTTTTTTATTTCAAAAGCTGAAGTAAAGTATCCTTATATGATAAATATGAAATATTCCTGAAATATACACAAAGTATGTATATAATATTTTTTACAGTGCTAATCACCACACGATTTTTAAAGTAAATTTAGAAAGCAGCGCACCAAATTACTGCACCAAAAATAACTCCGCATGAAATTGTTCAATTATTAATAATAGTGTGGAGGATGTTTAATGTTAATCTGGAAACCAAAATGATTATCCAATTTTTTTTTAAAAACAGAGTGATGTCCCTTTGCGTTAGGCCACATAATTGAGGGTAAATATATATATGATTGTGTCCAAGTCACTTATTTGTTAAGAAATAATTGTAAATAGTTAATGTATTTTAAAAAAAATTATTTAGGGAATTGAGAAAGTGTTAGATGACGTTTACGTTTACAAAAAGCCCACAAAGATGAATCTTATTACACCTGACTTATGCTTTACTTTTTATCTTCTTTTCGCATGTTTTAGGTAGTCGTCTAAAGTTGACTTTTCCGAAAGGCGTGTTGAATTAAATTAAATACCAAAATATCGTTAGTCAGTCCTGTCGTCGCCAGAACCCTAAAATGGAGCCAACACCTTCTGTCATTGGAAACTCGCTGTTGGCCTCACTACACGGGAACTAAATCCTGTTGTTGGCCTCACTACACGTGATCTAAATCCTGTTGTTGGCCTCACTACACGTGATCTAAATCCTGATGTTGGCCTCACTACACGTGATCTAAATCCTGTTGTTGGCCTCACTACAAGTGATCTACATCCTGATGTTGGCCTCACTACACGTGAACTAAAACCTGATGTTGGCCTCACTACACGTGATCTAAATCCTGATGTTGGCCTAACTACACGTGATCTAAATCCTGTTGTTGGCCTCACTACACGTGATCTAAATCCTGGTGTTGGCCTCACTACACGTGATCTAAATCCTGAAGTTGGCCTCACTACACGTGATCTAAATCCTGAAGTTGGCCTCACTACACGTGATCTAAATCCTGTTGTTGACCTCACTACACGTGATCTAAATCCTGTTGTTGGCCTCACTACACGTGATCTAAATCCTGATGTTGGCCTCACTACACGTGATCTAAATCCTGATGTTGGCCTCACTACAAGTGATCTACATCCTGATGTTGGCCTCACTACACGTGAACTAAAACCTGATGTTGGCCTCACTACACGTGATCTAAATCCTGATGTTGGCCTAACTACACGTGATCTAAATCCTGTTGTTGGCCTCACTGCACGTGATCTAAATCCTGGTGTTGGCCTCACTACACGTGATCTAAATCCTGAAGTTGGCCTCACTACACGTGATCTAAATCCTGAAGTTGGCCTCACTACACGTGATCTAAATCCTGTTGTTGGCCTCACCACAAGTGATCTAAATCCTGATGTTGGCCTCACTGCACGTGATCTAAATCATGATGTTGGCCTCACTACACGTGATCTAAATCCTATTGTTGGCCTCACTACACGTGATCTAAATCCTGTTGTTGACCTCACTACACGTGATCTAAATCCAGATTTTGGCCTCACTACACGTGATCTAAATCCTGATGTTGCTCTTACCAAGTTTGGGCTGAGGCGTGCTTTTGGCAGAACTGAAAACAATCTTTGTAAGTTAATTTTTTTAAATATAAAACCTACTGACACACTTCCTAAATTTTACTAATTTAAACACGTGTTTGACGTAAAACAGTGTTTTAAATTTTTGTTTGTTTTGCTTTTTATGTTTTGGGTATATTGCGTGTAATTTGTATATTGATTTTATTTCAATTGAAACATAACTCATTTTTATGACGGGCGCGCTAGCTTGCCAAGTTCTAACACTCATCGAACTCAACCCTTTCGCCGAGTGCTGACAACCGTACTGTAAGTGATCATGCACGAAAAGACCTTTCAGTCTGTGTACCAAATGTAATGTATGTCTCTATCTGGCATGTAATCTTTCATTTCATACCAAATAATGATGATATGTTCTGATTCTGAGTAGTTACATCCTGATCAATATTGAATTTTTTTAAACCTTTTACATGTAAGTCAAATTTGAGGAAAAGAATAACTGGAAACAATCAGATACTATTGGGAATGTAGAAGCTAACGCCGTGGCTCAAATGTTTGTTTTAGTTTCACAATATGGCATAATATTACTAAAAATATTTAAAGAGGTTAATATCATTGCTAATTTTAGGTGTGTAATAGCATAAAAACTATATTAAAACCTATCAATTTACAAATAACTATTTCGGATAGTCTTTTTTTTCTCTTTCAACACAAAAATTGTACTACAATATGCTCAGTGGTATATATATGTCACATCGTACTCTAGCAATACTATTGTAGAGAAATGTAAACCAAGGTGCTTTCCTAATCAATTAGGTAGAAAAAAAAATATATATATTTTTATTTTATTTTTTATTTTTTATTATTTTTTTTATTTGAAACATGAAATTTGCTGCACAGTAAATAATTGGAGCTTAAACGGGTTAAGGGGTATGTTTTTTTTTAAGCATGTGGGGAAATAAAAACAATGCACACCCCAGTTGGCAAAAATCCTACGGCAACTCTGTTTTCAAACAGAACAATAAAAAATAAAAAATAACCCCTGCCGTAAAATGTCACAACTACCTAAGAATTTCTCTGAACGTTATGTTTAGCCACTGTCACAAATAAAATACGTAGCGCCGTACTGGGGTGAATGAGAATACAAGTACGACACGCTGTTAAAGATGATAACTTTGTATAAATCTATCTTATCTTTAATAATCTTTTTTTTAATTATTATTAAACTCCTTTCCTGTCATAAAACTTTACAGTGGCGGTGAATCAGTACTAGAGTTTCGCAAGTAAACTTAGCCAAGAAGTCCCCGTACTCAGGGCCATCTTAACGCATAGGCCCGTTGGGCATTTGCCCGGGGCCCACGAGCATAGGGGGCCCCATGGGAATATGTATATTTATATATATTATGTATAGTTTATTTTTTTATTCCTTTGGGGGAGGGGCTCAACACTATATCTTTGCCCGGGGGCCCAAAATGGTGTAAAGAAGGCTCTGCCAGTACTGAATGTCCAAGACTAGCAAACTTAGACAAGAAGACTCCGTACTAAACGGCTCAGGTTAACAAAGTTATCCAAGAAGACCCCGTACTGAAAGTCCCAGGCTAAGAGACTAAGCCAAGAAAACTTCTTACTGAAGGGCCCAGGCTAAGAAACTTAGCTAAGAAAACTCGGTACTGAAGGGCCCAGGCTAACAGACTTAGCCAAGCAAACTCCGTACTGAAGGGCCCAGGCTAAGAAACTTACCCAAGAAAACTCCGTATTGAAGGGCCCAGGCTAACAGACTTAGGCAAGAAAACTCCGTACAGGCTACATCTACCGCTTCTAACTTAGAACATTATCCTACGGTGGTCCTCCTCATCTCTGACGCCTGGATAACACTCACGCAATTTTAACTAAAGTCTATGATTCTAACCACGACAATGATCCTATCTTAAACTTATCTTGTCTCATTTATATTATATTATTCTAGCACAGAGACTCCTATACAGAAGAATTTTTGCGTCCTATGTTTATCAATTATGTAAAATTTTTCGGGGGTCAAGTCTTGCATTTTCACATGAGCGTTATGTGTTGATAGTGTGATTTTTTTTTAGACACGAGTAATTGTGTGCGAATAGTCTATGTTGTCCTTTTTTAAGTGCATTGGAATAAATGTGTGTGTTTTTTTTTAAATACCCCTTTTCAAAGGATCTCCATGAATTTTTGGGAGATTTTTGAGCATGTAGTCGGATGTGAAGTTTTTTTGTTTTTTTTTAAAGTAAGATTTATGGTGGGGTTATAATTTCGTTTTTGCTTATTTGAGCTTTATACAAATACTAGCGTATCACCCGTCAAAAATGACGGAAGTTTTCAGCTGAAATCTATTTATTTTCTAAAAAATGCATATTTTTTTAGGGCGCCTACGGCGCTGACCCTTTTTAAAAGCTTAACTAACTTTTCCTTGTTTGATAAATACAAAATATTAAACTTTCTGAAATGTACACTAAGTATTTTATAATAGGGGTTGTAGAGCGCATACGGCGCCCCCTTTGTTTTTTTATTTTATAATTAACCATCATCAAATCCTCTTTTTACATTGATCCCTTTTCCAAAATTAAAATACATGTATGAGCGAAAACAATGACGTCATATATTATTTTTTTACAGCGCATCTTTAATTTGCACACCTTTTGATGCATTGGTGCAGTCATTTGGTTTTCCCTGCTTTCTAAAATTAGTAGCGTCACGGACAGACATTGCAAATTATATTGTTGAATTTTTAAATCATTTGCTTCCTGGTTAATGGATGGATCTTGACCAAACTCAACACACGAAGATTTGATGGCCTGTAATAAAATATATGGGGCACTGAACTCCTAATGTCCGTTTTTATTTTTTTTTGGAGGGGGGGCTGGGGCTTCAAATTTTTGGGGTTACATTTTTAAGAATTACTTCACCTTTTTTTATATTAAACGATCTTGACAAGTTAATAATTACCGCCATCTCCTTCATAATCTAAATAGAAATAATTAGGGTTTAGACATCTTGCTCAGTTTTGGCCCCGGGGGCCCTTAATGCCCTACTTTTTTATGGGAACTCTATAAAGATTACTTTAAACATTAGCTACTAGCACCATTCATCCTATCGACATGAAACTTTTAGAAGTTGTTGAGTAAGCAAAAAAAAAGGATTCTGCTTTTAAAAAAAAAGTTACCACTCATAGGGGGATGTCCTTTTTTCTTATAAGAGATAAAGAGAAGAAAAAAATTAAACATAAGCTACTTGGTAATAGATGTATCTTGATCAAATTCGATACATGAAAACTTAGTTGGCAATATTAAAGTCTATAGGGCATTGAACTCAAAATGTACTTACCTTTGCAACGGGGCCCTACGTTTTGTTTCGTAAAGGTTTAAGATTTCATTCTCCATTTGATTTTTTAGATCTATCTTAAAGTTGTTGAGTACAATCCAGCAAAGATTTTGGCATTAAAAGTTTATAAAATACACATTTTAAGGAGCATAAGGAGCAAAATGTCGTTTTTCCCTTACATGATAGATATTAAAAAGGTATTTTAAACATTTACCCATTGGCTAACGGATGGATCTTGACCAAACTTGACACATTTGGTCTATAATGAAATAATTCGGGTATTCAACTCTTAATGTTCATTCATTCGGTGCTGGGCCTCGAAATATTTTTTAGAACTATCAAGACTTTATTCCCATTCAATTTTACACGATCATGACAAATATTGACATGTATCTCAGTCATGATTCCCTGATGTGTTTTTCCCTAATATATGTTTTATAAATATTATTTTATTGATCTATTCGCTGTGAAACTTTGGAATGGTGTTAAGCACACCTACGTGAATGTATCTGTCGTACTAACTTATTATTATTTTTAGAAATTGTTTTTTTTTCGGATTTCCTTTCATCTGAAATCGTTGCGACGCGCGACGGGTCAGCTAGTTTCTAATAAAATAATATCTTCATTGCGATAGAAACTCAATTCGACACAATCTGGCGTTAATTGGGTATTATTTAAGTTTAAGCGCTTAATTACTTCAAGTCATTACAAATGTTCTCAGCGCACAATATTTATTTAAACATAACGGTCGGTTTTTCTTTAAACTTGACAACTTTCTTTTTTTTTCTTCGCTTTTTTTAACCTTTTATACAGTGCTGAGTAAAGTCGTCGCCCTTCTTACTATTGCCGTGTCTTCAAAAATGTGGAGGACCAATCAGACAATCGGCAAACTAATCTTCCTGTTCTATATCTGTGAGTTATGAAAAATAAAAATCAGACATATTTATTTTTAAAATCTTTAAGTGCTTATTGATTTCGGTTAGTCACAGTAATAATGAATTTCAATTAACCATTTAATAGCATATCCTGGAACGCTCTAAAGATTACATTAATTAAATTAGATAAGTTAGATAGATTACATCACCCAAGCAGAGTTCGTGCATTAATTTGTCTCTTATAACTTAAATAAGCGCGAAATTTTAAAGTTAAGCTTGGAATTTGTTTTAAATATCAGATGCGCTTAGAATGTATTACTTACATATTATATATAGTTAGGAATAGAAATTATTACGAACATAAATTTTAAAGAGATTGTTGATATGTGTTAACTGTTAAACGATTTGCAGGTGCAGCCAGCAGCGTGTTTTTTCACCGGCTTATCCACAGAGAGACTTTTTCTCGATTAAACAAAGCTAATTAACGATTTACTAATCGATTATTCGTTAAAAATTTTAATGCGAATAAATTTAATAAAATGTTTCTATTTTTCTCACAATTTATTACTAATTTATATTACTTTTTACTTGCAAACTTTTCCCTCGTATAATGTTATTATTTATTTAGACCTGCATACGCAAACAAAGGCTTTCCTTCCTTATTTCTTGCATAGCAGAATGAATTTGTTGTGTTACGTTACAACAATTTGAGGGCCATGGAATTCCCGCGACTTAAACGATTAGCGAAATAATGAATATTGACTTTATAAAAAGAAACTTTTACAAATGTAATAGAGATATAAAACTAAAATGCTACCTCACTTTGGTGAGACCTGTACTAGAATATGCATCTTCTGTATGGGACCCATCCACCAAAGAAAACATGGATAAACTAGAACAAATTCAAAAAAGAAATTCAATTCATTACTGGAGAATATTAAAACTGACAAGAATAACACCATTAGTTAAATGATTAAACCTTGACAAACTAGAGGATAGACGATCCAAGAGTAAAGTAGTAATCATACATAAAGCAATCAATTCTAATTTAGAAATACAACACAAAGATAACTAATACAACCCTCAGATAGACATAAGGATAAAAACACCTTTCTTATTCCGTATGCAAGATCAAACACATACAAATTTTCGTTCTTCCGTCCGGAATTCGGGCGTGGAATGGGTTGCCTGAAGAAACCAGGAAAACCAACGCGTTATCAACATTTAAATCTGTAATAAAAATGCAGGACTAAACACAAACCATAGATAAGCGTAGGGAGCAATAATCTTCTGTATAGAAGGAGCGTCTGAAACAGATAAGATAAGAAGAATTAACGGGATCTATATATGCGTTATGCAAATATAATTAATCGAATTAAATAGATCAATGAATTCAATTTTTTCCCGATTAATATATATATATATATTAGAAAAATACCCGCACTTTGTAGCGGGACTGTGCTGATCCTTTATCCAAGTATTTGTTGCTGGTTATTACAATTTTTATTTTCCAAGTTAAATTTCAGATTCATCAGTCAAAATCTTATGAGAAACAGAGATATGCCATTTTACCGCGTGAGTTGTTTTCCCTTAATGCAGTGCCTTCTAACATAACCTTACTATTTAAATATATAAATAATGATTCTTGCCGACCATAATAACTAAATTTACAATTTCATTTATATGTTTTTATATTCATTCCTTTGTATTCAGAATAGCATAGGCCATTTCTAAAATTGCCTTTTAATCATTTTTAAGATGCGCTTATTAACAGACGGTTGAATCTTTTTTTTTCTTCATTTTTATTTTATTTTTAAGATATAAAATCTGGTGTGTGTGTGTGTGTGTGTGCATTGAATATAATTTATAAAATATGATGCCTTATCCGAAATAGGAAAAAAAAAGAAGATTCCTTTTTGAAATTATACACATTGTAAATATAAATCGTAAAATATAGAGACAAAAGATGTTAAATATTATTTCACTTTTAAAGCAATTATGAATACGTCAAACGGAGGAGTTATTTTTGTCCAGTACATTTAGTTTATAACAAGACTTTATTTTATGCGGCCAGCTTTCTATATTGTCTAAATATGGTGTGCACATTTTTTTATATCATTTTAATACGACCGTTTTTTAAAAAAAAACAGTATTTTAGTAAGAACATTTATAATTTTGTTTATTTGCGCTATGAGTCACTTAGCTTTTGGCTTTTAAAGGGATAGTGCCACATGTTCTTTATCTCATAGACGTGGTTACAAATATTATATAACTTACAATTGTGATACGATGCAGTTTCGTAATTATATATTAAATTTTTGAGTGACGAGGGTGGTAGAGCTCTTTCGGAAAACCTATAAGTTATGTTAATTTTGTACAAGTGGGAATGAAATTGTAAATTTAGTTATTATGGTCGGCAAGAATCATTATTTAATAAATTATATCTTTTAAGTAGTAAGGTTATGTTAAAAGGCACTGCATTAAGTGAAAACAACTCACGCGGTAAAATGGCATATCTCTGTTTCTCATAAGATTTTAACTAAATAGATGAATCTGAAATTTAACTTGGCAAATAATTTTTTTAATAAGCAGCAACTAATACTTGGATAAATGGTCAGCACGCTCCCGCTACAAAGTTCGGGTATTTTTCTAGTATATATATATATTATATATTATATATATATATATATATATATATATATATATATATATATATATATATATATATATATATATATAATATATTTAATATATTTAATATATATATAAATATATATATATACATATATTTATTATGTGTGTGTGTGTATGTGTGTGCGTGTGCATGTTTCTTAGCAACTAGTGCCCATTCCGTTTTTTTTTGTATCCTTAATTTACTATTCAATAACTTAGGCTTTGTCATTGCTAAAACCGGAAAACGTCATCGCTCAATGAGTAATGTTCTATTTTTAGATTACATTTTAGCGGAACAATGTTTTACAGCATAAATAAAGTCGAAGCACTATGTTCTCAAAATTGTAATTATAGTAAAATTACGAAAGCGTTTTTCCTTTTTCAAGTCCAAAAATCTGTCTTGTAAAGTGCCCCAGGATTGGAAATTAGCTAATGTAAGTCCACTCTTTAAGAAAGGGGATAAATCAGACCCTGGTAATTACAGGCCTGTATCACTTACTAGTATCACCTGTAAATTACTAGAACACATAATATATAGTAGAATAGTTAACCACCTTGACAAATATAATGCCCTATGCCCACATCAACACGGCTTTAGAAAAAACAGATCATGTGAAACACAATTAATAGGTTTAATAGATGAACTATCAAAAGGCTTGGACAAAAATGATCAAATAGATACAATATTACTAGACTTCTCAAAAGCATTTGACAAAGTTCACCACCTTAGTTTACTTAAAAAACTTAACTGCTTTGGAATCTCAGGTTCCTTACATCACTGGATCCAAGACTTCCTTTTGGGCAGGGAGCAAACTGTAATAATTAATGGATCTAAATCTGCACCAATAAAGGTTAACTCAGGAGTTCCACAAGGAACTGTGCTAGGTCCCTTACTCTTTTTAATTTATATAAATGATTTACCCAACAACATCTCAACAGGTACAAAAGTTAGGCTATTTGCTGATGATTGTATAATCTATAGAACAATTAAATCAGAACAAGATAGCAAAATTTTACAAAAAGACTTAGATGAATTGATAAAATGGGAAACTAACTGGAGTATGTCTTTCCATCCAGAAAAGTGTCAACTGTTAAGAGTAACAAAGAAAAAGAAACAAATAAATTCAAAATATTACATTCATGGAAAAGAACTGACCCAAACTAAAGATGCAAAATACTTAGGAGTCTTAATAAATGAGAAACTATCATGGAATCCCCATGTCAATGAAGTTATTAAAAAATCAAACAAAACCTTAGGCTTTATAAAAAGGAACTTTAACAAATGTAATAGAGATATAAAACTAAAATGCTACCTCACTTTGGTGAGACCTGCACTAGAATATGCATCTTCTGTATGGGACCCATCCACCAAAGAAAACATTGATAAACTAGAACAAATTCAAAAAAGAGCTGCCAGATTCATTACTTGAGAATATTCGAAACTGACAAGAGTAACACCATTAGTTAAATCATTAAACCTTGAAACACTAGAGGATAGAAGAACCAAGAGCAAAGTAGTAATCATACATAAAGCAATTAATTCTAATTTAGAAATACAACACAAAGATAACTTAATACAACCCTCAGATAGACATAAGGATAAAAACACCTTTCTTATTCCGTATGCAAGAACAAACACATACAAGTTTTCCTTCTTCCCGTCCGGAATTCGGGCGTGGAATGGGTTGCCTGAAGAATCCAGGAAAACCAACACTTTATCAACATTTAAATCTCTAATAAAAATGCAGGACTAAACACAAACCATAGATAAGCGTAGGACGCAATAATCTTCTGTATAGAAGGAGCGTCTGTAAACAGATAAGATAAGATAAGATAAGATAAGATTAAGTTAACGAATAATTAACAAATAGCTGATAAGATACTTTCTTCTCGATACACCTACCTTTACATTTTGACTTGTATCTTTGATTAAATTTTTGTGAAATTCGTCCATAAAAACGACCCGTAACGTTTTATTAATAGATTTAAGCCATATTATGACAAGGCCTAAAAATATTGTGTGTCACAAAAAATCATGTACTGCACACTGTAGTGTATTGAACAGTGTAGTGTATTGAACAGTGTAGTGTATTGAACAGTGTAGTGTATTGAACAGTGTGGTGTATTGAACACTGTAGTGTATTGAACAGTGTAGTGTATTGAACAGTGTAGTGTATTGAACAGTGTAGTGTATTGAACAGTGTGGTGTATTGAACAGTGTAGTGTATTGAACAGTGTAGTGTATTGAACAGTGTGGTGTATTGAACAGTGTAGTGTATTGAACAGTGTAGTGTATTGAACAGTGTAGTGTATTGAACAGTGTGGTGTATTGAACAGTGTAGTGTATTGAACAGTGTAGTGTATTGAACAGTGTAGTGTATTGAACAGTGTAGTGTATTGAACAGTGTGGTGTATTGAACAGTGTGGTGTATTGAACAGTGTGGTGTATTGAACAGTGTGGTGTATTGAACAGTGTAGTGTATTGAACAGTGTAGTGTATTGAACAGTGTAGTGTATTGAACAGTGTAGTGTATTGAACAGTGTAGTGTATTGAACAGTGTGGTGTATTGAACAGTGTGGTGTATTGAACAGTGTGGTGTATTGAACAGTGTGGTGTATTGAACAGTGTGGTGTATTGAACAGTGTAGTGTATTGAACAGTGTAGTGTATTGAACAGTGTGGTGTATTGAACAGTGTGGTGTATTGAACAGTGTGGTGTATTGAACAGTGTGGTGTATTGAACAGTGTGGTGTATTGAACAGTGTGGTGTATTGAACAGTGTGGTGTATTGAACAGTGTGGTGTATTGAACAGTGTGGTGTATTGAACAGCGTGGTGTATTGAACAGTGTGGTGTATTGAACAGCGTGGTGTATTGAACAGTGTGGTGTATTGAACAGTGTGGTGTATTGAACAGTGTGGTGTATTGAACAGTGTGGTGTATTGAACAGTGTGGTGTATTGAACAGTGTGGTGTATTGAACAGTGTAGTGTATTGAACAGTGTAGTGTATTGAACAGTGTAGTGTATTGAACAGCGTGGTGTATTGAACAGTGTAGTGTATTGAACAGTGTAGTGTATTGAACAGCGTGGTGTATTGAACAGTGTGGTGTATTGAACAGTGTAGTGTATTGAACAGTGTAGTGTATTGAACAGTGTGGTGTATTGAACAGTGTAGTGTATTGAACAGTGTAGTGTCAGTGTATTGAACAGTGTGGTGTATTGCACAAGAACATATGTCGCACGAAATGGTATAGGAACTTCGTCGTGCAATATTGTGCTTAGCAGAGAGTATAAGTTAGCACGGCATGTTACATTGCACGATGTGTTGAATAGTAACAGTTGAGTTTGAACGATAAAGAAATTTTATTAAGAAAATAGAGTTAAAAATAAGATTTTTGAAAAACACGTTTTTATAAGTGGACTAAAAAGAAGAAAATAATTTAAAACTTATAAGTTCAAGTACTTTCATTTTAGATGACTAAAAACGTGGAGCCGGCGCTTATGAGGTTTAACATATGTGGTTCACTCATTCTCTCACTTAAATATCTCCCTTTTGCCTACTAAATTATAAATCTTTAATTTTTATACCAAACACCCGCCCCACGTTTTTAGTCATATTAAATCGAAGTACTTGAACTTATAAGTTTTAAATCTTATTTTGACCTCTATTTATTTTATTCTTTTTAGTCCACTTATAACAACCCGGTTTTAAAAAAATATTTTTTACCTCTATTTATTTTACCAAACACCTCATCAGCACTCACCCAACGTTTTAATGCCACAGCGTAGAGGTCACGGGGTGAATTCGGCACCTGAAATTTTGCAACAGCAGACCGATACATATGCTTATATAGAGATAAACTAAAAAATGCATTAATTGAATTACGGTAAATTCGATCGATCTGAAAGAATGATACTATGCATTGTCAGCCAAGATCTATCTGTGGTAAAATTTTGAGCTCTCTAGGGCCATCAGAAGTGGTTTAATTTTACGTTGGAAAATTTTTCGCAAGTTAATAAAAACGTGGTAATTAACAATACCTTAGAAGGTAACCTGTTCTCGCGAGTCACAAACAATGTTAATCGAGCTCCCACGTTGAAATAATTTCATAAATCAGCTGCGCGATATGAACATTTTGGGAATCCACAAATCTTCACGAATACATGGTATATAGATGTAGCAACTGTTAAGAAAATTTAAAGAATTAATGAGGAAAACTTTTTTTTAAAAATAGATCAACTTGTGTGAAAATGTATTGTCTGCTTATATTTCAGAACATTCCCAAGGGCAGGAAGTGGGTGATTGATTTTGATGAAGTAACCGAAGGGGCAATTATAACATTGACTTTCAATGACTTTGACTGTCAGGATTCCGGTGTGTATATGTGCGGCGTCCAGTTAGAAAAGAGTAAAGATAGTCGCCACAAAGTCATCACAGCAAAGAACCTGACCTGCTCTGACGGCGGTAAGTTAAATAAAACAAAAAATACTGTAAAATAGATGTTTTAGTGCGTGTAGATCTGGATAATCATCTAATAATAATGATTTGAAAAGTACTGAAGTGCAGGCATGTATTTAGAAAGCCATTATATTTTTCTCCACCAAAACATACTAGGTTTTTTACATGTGCTTAAGCCAAAATGAATTAATATTTAATCTAGTAAATTTAACTAAAACTTATCGCTATATACATAAACTCGCTCCCAGCATTGTACATGCGAATATATTGATTAATACGAAAAAAAGGAAGAAATTTATGGTAGATAAGATATTCTGTCATAGAGGAAATAAGTGATAATAGAGAGAAAGAGAGAAAAAAAATTGTATACAACAAGCAGCAGGCTAACATTGCATTCTCACAATAACAAATAACAAATAAACCAAAATTGCACCAATGAGAATTAATCGTCATATAGCCACTTTGGAGTGCGTGAAGTTCGACCACTGCGTGTGGTGATTGTAGGTGCAACCTGCTCTCGATTGTTGTCGGTTGTGGGGGGTGGGGTTTTTTTAATAGTGTTCTTCGGACAATGTGATGGTTGGTGGACATGCGGAGTCGAGACATCTTGGATGAAGGCAATTTTCAAACGATCAATCGAAACTTTGTCTATGCGTTTACCAAGTTGTAAAGTAAAGTGTTTATCATCCGTCTTAATTATTTTATACGGTCCGTCGTATGGTCGTTGGAGTGGGTGTCGATGTTTATCATTTCTAACGTAAACATATCCTGTCGAGGCCAAGTTTGTGGGGACATATGTTGATAGTGCGCTATGAAACGAAGGGACATGTGGCTCTACTTTTCTCATTGTTCGTTGAAGAAGTTTGAGATACGAGGAGTCGGGTTCAAATGTATGGCCCTCAACAGGTCGTAGGAACTCCCCAGGTAGGCGGAGAGTGGTACCATACACTAACTCTGCAGGCGAGCAATTAGGATCAACTTTCCATGAGGAGCGAATGCCCAACAGTACAATAGGCAGTTCTGCGAGCCAGTCAGTGTCAGATGCACGAGCCTTTAGTGAAGCCTTAAGTTTTCTGTGAAAACGTTCGACCATACCGTTGCACTGTGGATGATAAGCATTGGTCATTTTGTGATGGATACCTAAAATGTTGTTGCACTCTGCCCACAAGACGGATGTGAACTGGGGGCCTCTGTCAGAAGTAATGTCTTCGGGTACCCCAAAACGAGAGATCCAATGGTGAACCAAGGCTTGTGCGCACGGGGCAGCTTGAGCGTCCGGGAGGGGAATGGCTTCTGGCCATCTGGTAAAGCGGTCTATGATGGTGAAAAGGTAGGTCATTCCTTGACTGTGAGGTAATGGGCCTACAAGGTCTACGTGTAGACTTCGGAATCTTGCGGCGGGAGCTGGTTGTTTTATGAGAGGTGCTTTAGTATGGCCATGTACTTTGGAAACTTGACATGCGTGGCATTCTTTGCACCATTTGCGGATATCTTTCTTCATGCCCCACCACACGAAACGTTGACTAAAGGATTGTTGAGTTGGACGTACTCCGGCATGGGACAGCGAATGAATACAGTCAAACACTTTACGAGTCCATGATTGAGGTAGAATTGGTCTAGGCTTACCCGTGGAGACTTCGCAGAGCACAGCTATGCCTTCGGTTTGTATGTATTTTAGCTGAAGTCCTGTATCCGGTGTACCGTAAAGTGTCATTTCACCTGATCTTTCTTGTTCAAGACAAAGACGTTGAAAATCTCCTGCCAAGGGACTCAGTAGATCTGATGTTGGTCTATCCTGTGAAACAGCGTGTACAGCGTCATTGATAGTCTGTTCGACATTGATGCCAGGTCCGTGTGATGTGGCAGCCCGAGACAGTGTGTCCGCCACAACATTATTTTTTTCGCTGATGTGCTGGATATCAGATGTGAACTCAGCAATGAAGGAAAGGTGTCGACTCTGTCGGGGTGATCGTTCTGTTTGACTTGTGAGTGACTGGGTCAGTGGTTTATGGTCTGTAAGAAGTGTAAAATTTCTCCCTTCTAAGAAGTGTCGGAAATGTTTTATAGCACTATACGCTGCTAGGAGTTCTCTATCAAAAGCACTGTAGTTTTTTTCAGCTGTTGAAAGTTTCCGAGAGAAAAAGGCGATGGGCACAAACTCTCTACCTATGTGTTGTTCTAACTGTGCGCCAAGGGCAGTGTTTGAGGCATCGACGGTAAGGACTGTTTTTGCTTCTGGATCAGGATGGTGGAGAAGGACGATTTGACTTAGAGATTCTTTGGTCTTTTCGAAGGCTGACTGACAGTCTGTAGACCACTCAATTTTCTGCCCTTTACCACTAGCTTGAGCGTGGAGCGGAGCTAAAGTGGCAGATATGTGTGGCAGAAAACGATGGTAATAATTTACAAGACCTAGAAATCTTTTGAGGCCAGTGCGATCTGTTGGAGCATCATAGTTGAGCAAGGCGGTTACTCTGTCAGGAAGAGGTTGTATACCCTCAGTTGCCACTCGATGGCCAAGGAAATCTAGTTGTGAGGCTCCGAAGATGCACTTTTCTTGGTTCAGCACCATTCCGTTGTCTGAGAGGAGGCGGAAGAGCTCGTGAAGGTGGGAACGATGTTCCTCGATAGTACGGCTCGCGATTAGGATGTCGTCAATGTATACGAAGGCAAACGGCACATCTCTTAGAATTCCATCCATGAGACGCTGGAACGCTTGAGCCGAATTTTTTAGGCCAAATGGCATACGTTTGAATTCCCATAAACCGAAAGGGGTTGTGACAGCCGTTTTAGGTATGGAGGCTGCTGCCACTGGAATTTGATGATAACCTCTCACCAGATCGACTTTTGAAAATATGGTGCATCCATTAAGGCGGCTATTAAAGTCCTGTATATGCAGCAATGGATAGCGGTCATCTTCTGATGCTGCATTTAAACGTCTGTAATCACCGGAAGGTCTCCATTGACCATCCGACTTTGGAACCATGTGTAGCGGAGAAGACCATGGGGATTGTGAGCGTTGAATAATGCCCATTTCTTCCATCTTCAAGAATTCAGATTTGGCCATTGCAAGTTTTACTGGATCAAGGCGCCGTGGCTTAGCGTGTACAGGTCGGCCAGTTGTGACTATGTGATGTTCTACCCCCTGTTTGTTTATTTGTGAATCGAAATTTGGGGTTGTAAGTTCTGGGAACTATTGGAGAAGAGTTTTTAAGTCATTAGATGGCATTAGGGAAAGGCCTGCTAGGGATAGGGGAAATGATGCGTCTTTTAAGACGATCTCTATATTGTCTTTAGTTAAAAGCTGTTTGCCTCTAAGATCGATGATCAGTCTATTGGAAGTGAAAAATCTGCCCATAGAATAGGGCGGGTGACATCTGCAAGCACAAATTGGTGTTTGTAAGACTTGTTTTTGCCTACTGTTATAGTTTTTTCTACTTTACCTCTGATGGTTATTGATGTACCATTGGCTGCGGTGAGGTACCCTGTTGCGGTTTTTGCTTTGTCAAGTCGTGACGTAGGGTAGACGGATATCTCTGCTCCAGTGTTGACTAAATATTTTGTGTTGGAGTGGCGATCGTAGACTGATAGCGTGTTCTTAGAGTTGAGTGAGCCGGTCGCTGACACGCTTAGTGATCGGGTGGGCCGTTTCCCGTGGTTTTTTTTGTTTGTCACGAGACTTGCAAATTTGCACCCTGGCTGGCAACGATAGGCCTTGGGCCCAAACTTCTTTTGGTATGTATATATGCTGGCCTGGTATTGGTAACGAGGCTTGGGTGGCCCGGTACCTGGCCGTCTGTTGTTTTTGTCGAATGCGTTGACTTCACCTATACAACTTTCGGAGGAACAAGGTTGATCAGGCGGTGATCTCTCCATGCCCACACTGGACACTGCGTAGTTCGTTGAGCGAGTCTCCCATATCCTATCTGCTGCCTCTTCCAACCTTTCGGTGTCTTCTATGTCGTGGCCCACAAGCACCGTCTTTATCTCGTGTGGGAGATTAGCTAAGAACAGAGCTAGTTTGAGTGTTTTGGGGTCATCATTGAGGGCATTTATTTTTATTGGCAAGGGCTGTAGGCCTACGATCCCCAAGACCAGATAAATTTAGCAGCTCTGCATCCTTCTGGGCCTGACTCTTTCCATAGGTTTTCAGCAGAGAAGCCTTTAGGGGCTCATATTTATTCTCAGTTGGAGGATTAATGAGCACAGCCTGCACTTCCTCCGCTGTATTGACATCGAGGGTTCTAACAACATAATCGTATTTTGTTTGGTCATTGTTTATGTTTTTTATGCCAAACTGCGCCTCAATTCTGGCAAACCAAACTTCAGGAGATTTTGTCCAGAAGTCAGGTAACTTCAGCGAGACTGCATTCAGGCCTATGGCCCCTTGTTGCTGTTGGTTTTGTGCAGATAGTAACTGACTTAACCGATCTATTATTTCTTCAGTCATTATGATTATCACTACGGGGTCACCAGTTTAGTGCGTGTAGATCTGGATAATCATCTAATAATAATGATTTGAAAAGTACTGAAGTGCAGGCATGTATTTAGAAAGCCATTTTATTTTTCTCCACCAAAACATACCAGGTTTTTTACATGTGCGTAAGCCAAAATGAATTAATATTTAATCTAGTAAATTTAACTAAAACTTAATGCCACAATGTGATGCTAAGTCTATTTTTTAAAAGCTTTATCGACGCTCTTTCTATGCAGAAGGTTCTCGCGTCCTATGTTCTTATAAAAATGCACTTACAATGCTGGTCTTTAGGCAAGAAAGGCGTTCCCAAGCCTCATGATGCAATGGTGGCTGAGACAGAAGAAATGGATGTGACATAACTCCACCTTCGCGACACCGTATGCTACACCTTCCTTGCCGTCCTCGGGAAGTAGGAAAGATACAATGCAGATGGGTTTGACGCCCACTGGGAGACAATAGAGCCTGTGACGGAGACCTTAGGAGACAATAGAGCCTGTGACGGAGACCTTAGGAGACAATAGAGCCTGTGAAGGAGACCTTAGGAGACAATAGAGCCTGTGACTGAGACATTAGGAGACAATAGAGCCTGTGACGGAGACCTTAGGAGACAATAGAGCCCGTGACGGAGACCTTAGGAGACAATAGAGCCTGTGACGGAGACCTTAGGAGACAATAGAGCCCGTGACGGAGACCTTAGGAGACAATAGAGCCTGTGACGGAGACCTTAGGAGACAATAGAGCCTGTGATGAAGACCTTAGGAGACAATAGAGTCCGTGACGGAGACACTGGGAGACAATAGAGCCTGTGACGGTGACACTGGAGACAATAGAGCCCGTGACGGAGACCTTAGGAGACAATAGAGCCCGTGACGGAGACCTTAGGAGACAATAGAGCCAGTGACGGAGACACTGGGAGACAATGAGCCCGTGACGGAGACACTGGGAGACAATAGAGCCCGTGACGGAGACACTGGGAGACATAGAGCCTGTGATGGAGACCTTAGGAGACAATAGAGCCTGTGATGGAGACCTTAGGAGACAATAGAGCCTGTGATAGAGACCTTAGGAGACAATAGAGCCTGTGATGGAGACCTTAGGAGACATAGAGCCTGTGATGGAGACCTTAGGAGACAATAGAGCCCGTGACGGAGACCTTAGGAGACAATAGAGCCAGTGACGGAGACACTGGGAGACAATGAGCCCGTGACGGAGACACTGGGAGACAATAGAGCCCGTGACGGAGACACTGGGAGACATAGAGCCTGTGATGGAGACCTTAGGAGACAATAGAGCCTGTGATGGAGACCTTAGGAGACAATAGAGCCTGTGATAGAGACCTTAGGAGACAATAGAGCCTGTGATGGAGACCTTAGGAGACATAGAGCCTGTGATGGAGACCTTAGGAGACAATAGAGCCCGTGACGGAGACCTTAGGAGACAATAGAACCCGTGACG
>CALYLW010002741.1:0-32070 GCA_944989445.1 Ampullaceana balthica | reverse complement strand
ATATGTTAGTTATATGTTAGTTATATGTTAGTTATATGCTACATGTCATCCAACAATTGTGAAAAGAATAATCCCTTGTCTACACTTGTCTCATGGTCGTGGGCGGGAGCTACTTTACTTCACCAATGGTCTTCATCGCCAAGAACTGTAACTGTGAATTGTTTTCTAAAAATGTTGCTGATAATAAAAGGTGTCAAATGTTGGGCCTCATTTTTATAAATGACAAAAACATGATATAATAGCCAATGATTATCTCTCTGATTATGTGAGTTAGGAAGTCAATTTTATTATTTTGATATTGTTTCAATGTCTAAGTTACCAATCTTATGAAATATTAGAAATTGAAGTATAGCACAACATTTATACTTTAAAAAATTAAGTGTTTTTTAAAATCCATTATATAAACTTGTGGTGTCTGTTTGAGCCCATGTCGAACATTTTTTTGATCGAGTTTTAACCCACTGTCTGGTAAGCTAGCGATCTGAAATTTTGCAGGTAGACTCGTGCTGATGATAATAATGATCTATTAAAATTTCAGATTGATCGAATGTACTGTATTTAAATTAATTAAATTTGTAGATTATCTCTATTTATCTCTATGTAACATGTTAATTTTAGTTTAGAGTGTCGTGGTGCGTATTATATTGAACAACCTTTCCTGTCGCGCGGTAAGGTGCATATTATATTGACCATACTTTTAAAAAATATATTCCCTATCGGTGCGCATTATATTAAACATGTTTTACGAGACTTCACTAAAATGTTGGATTTTTTTATTGTCTTGCGCTGCGTATTATAATGAACATTCTTTTAGTTATGTCTCGTATATGAAGGATTTATAGTCAAGACTTGGTTTTTTACGGTTTTTTTTATTTAGTGTACGAAAAACATTGCATTTCATTATATCCCTAAATATAGGAATCGAAGTCAAGTGGCGTGCCACTTTCCTGTTTAGAAAGACTTTACATTGCACAGTTACCGATGTGTTAAAATAGTTAAAGTTAGATACAGATTATAATTAATATATTAATTTAATAGCTTCTATAAGAATAAATGAATGAAATTTTAAAATGTAGTTTTTAGCTCAATTAAATATTATGTAAACAAAGGTTTAAGTTTCAAAAAAGAATATTTTTAGTAACAAGTTAATAAAAGTTTGTTTCACAGTATTTTAAATTAAATTTCAAAATTGTTTAAAAGAAATGAAACAATTTTATCTTGCCATCTGAACTTTCTGAAGAACAACACAATGTTAAAATAATATATTTGTACTGGTGCTTTTTGGTGCAGCTTTTTCGGCAATATCAAATGTTACAATAAAAATTTATTTCAAGATAAAGTTTTCTTTCTCACTGACAAAATATAGTGCCTATATCTACACCCATATAGTTGAAAATATAATTATATTATTTATGAATATTTGGAAACCAATTATTTTATCAACATTTTTAAAAAGAATAATCTTAAGCATTGATAGATATCGTCTTCACTTCGTATTAAAATATGTTGAGAACATTCCATAGAACAACGCTAAAACTAACACCGTGACGTTTTAGATAAAACATCATCCACACTTACATAACCGAATTGAATATAGGAAGAGTGATATTTTCAAGTGAGGCTAGAACGAATTCGTTTCGCTAATGAAGCTTCGGTTTCATTTGTTTTCATCACCTAATTGGGAAGAATAATCAGAAATTATTTGATGCTCAGCATTCATGTTTCTATTCTTTATAAACATTTCCATTTCTCCTCTCTTTTCCATATATAATGACAGTGTTATATGTCAAATCTTTTCTGTATGCAATATCAACTTTTTTCTTTCTATTATATTATTATTTGTGAAGTTTAAAAGAAAAATAAATCAAATTTTAAATTTAAATTTTTACATTTTACAGCATACAGGAGTGCAAATCTCTCTCTCTCTCTCTCTTTTTTTTTGTGTAGGACATCTCTAAAATAATTGTGTGCTACTATTTTTACCTTGCATTTTATTTATTATTTTTTATTTAAATTAGATTAAAGGTAACTAATCAGCAAAATTTGAAGCATCTCTTTCATTCCCCATGATCTGCGAATATGACAACGTATTGAAATAAATGCAGAATAATTTACGTAGTAATATCACGCTAGCATTTTGTCTCTGTACATCAGCAGACGGCAAGTTCAGACGTTATTGAAATTAAAATAATTTATTTTATTGGTTTATTTTATGTGTTTATTGTTGAAAAATTGACGTATTTGTAGGGTTAGTATTAATGGCTGCAAATGGAAAATTATTATTTTTTCTCCTTTCCTTGATAATTTCTGCGGACCGGCAGCTGATGGTCCGCGGACCGGCACCGGTCTGTGGACAACCACTTTGAGTAACGCTGTTCTAGATTACATTAAAAGTCATTACAAATCAATAATTTTGAAACTAAACAAAACAATAGCTATCTACAAATTGCTGCTAAAATTACGTGAGTCGAATGAAAGTGATTATTCTAAAACTCCTTCTCCAACATTGTTCTAAATATTATTAGCTATTGTTTGGCGTTTGTTTCAGCCCGATAGATGTTATTGAACTTGAACTATCCCTTAACCCATCATTGGGTCGTTGGGGAACCATCATGAACTGCACACTACCTCCCGCCATTTGTCCCGGTCCTGTGCTGTCTTTTTGAGAGTCGCTGAATGACAGGCCAGTCCACTCCTTGATATTGACTTCCCATCTCTTTCTTTGTCTGCCTCTTTTCCTTCCTCCCTGGACTGGGCCTTGCATTATAGTCTTTGCGAGACCTCCAGATCTTGCCATGTGTCCGTACCATCGTAATTTCCTCTTCTTAATTGAGGTGATAAGGTCCTCGTAGGGGCCAATGACAGCACTTATTTTGTTGCGGACCGCTTCGTTTGTGATGGGCACTGTGTAGGAGATGTTCAATATCTTTCGGAAACATCTCATATCTAGCGCATTGATTCTTCTTTGGATGTCTACAGTGAGCGTCCAAGCCTCACACCCATACAAGAAGACCGACATCTCCAGAAAGCGCATTAGTCTGATCTTTGATTTCAAGGAGAGTTTCTTGCTTTGCCAGATGTGTTTTAGTTTGCTCAGTGCTGCCATTGTTTAGGCCAATCTGGCAAGAATTCCTGGCTTTGAGCCTTCGTCGGATATCATGGCCCCTAGATATTTGAAGGTGGAGACCTCTTCGAGTTTTTGCCAGCTTATCCAAATTTCATTTGTGAGTTTTCTATTAGCCATGACCTTGGTCTTTTCTGCATTGATTTCCATGCCATAAGCCTTTGCTGTTTTCTCTAGTTTTGCAAGGAATTCTTTTAGTTCGTCCTCGCTGCCAACTAGGCCGTCTATGTCATCGGCGAAGCGTAGGTTGGTTATAATTCTCCCTCCGATGCTGACTGTTCCGACATGGTTTTCTAGCACATCTGTCATAATCATTTCAAGGAAGAGGTTGAAGAGGATTGGGGAAAGTAAGCATTCTTGTCTGACACCAACAGTGGTCTTGAACCAATCTCCTAGCTTGCTGTTAAAGAGTACTGCGCTGGTTGCTTTGTTCTATAGGTTGTTGATCACTTCAATGAGGTTTGCATTAACGTTGAATTTGTGCATAGTTTCCCACAGTGCCGCATGCCACACTCTGTCGAAAGCTTTTTTAAAGTCTATGAAGACATGATAGAGGTCACTCTGGTGTTGGAGATGTTTTTCACAGAACACTCGCAGGTTAAAGATTTGCTCCGTTGTGCTTCTTCCTGATCTGAAGCCCGCCTGCTCTTCTGAAATGAGTTGCTCTGCTTGTGGTTTCAGTCTGTTTAATATGATCATAAGCATGACTTTGCTGGGGTGACTAATCAGGCTGATAGTACGGTAGTTCTGGCACATCTGTAAATTACCCTTCTTTGGGAGCGTGATAACCAGCGATTGCGTCCAGAGGGTTGGCCATTCTCCTGTCTGCCAGATCTTGTTGCACATGTTAGTTAGAATGTTTATTACAGGGTCACCTCCTGTCTGAATCAATTCGCCAGGAATGTTGTCTGCTCCAGCTGATTTCCCCCTTTTAAATCCCTTATATTAACTTCACCGCCGTCTCTGTCTTGGTCTCGCGGTCGGTTGATCGGGAGGGCGGAAAAATAAAAGTAAAAAAGGACCCACTTTCCGTGAGGCTATCGAGCTGAAATTTTGCACATAGGCTCGTGTCGCCTAACAATGCATCGTATCAAAATTTCAGATCGATCGAACTTACAGTTATTAAATTAATGCATTTATAGTTTATCTATATAAACTATATGTTGCGGTCGCTATTGTTTACATTTTACGGGTCACTTGACTTCACGCCAGCCATCGATGACCACATCTCCTGGAGTAGGATTTCACCCAGTCTTATGCTGTAATTATTTGTCATGTTGGAACATAATCAATACTTTTAGTTCTGTCTCACATATAAAGGATTTATAGTCAAAAACTTTGTTTTTACGGGGTTGTTTTATTAAATCCCTTATATTAACTTCACCGCCGTCTCATGGGCGGGCGGAAAAACAAAAGTTAAGAATGACCCACTTCCCGTGAAGACATCGAGCTGAAGTTTGGCACACGGACCCGTGTTACCTAACAATGCATCTTGTCAAAATTTCAGATCGATCGAACGAATTGTAATTAAATTAATGCATTTTTAGTTTATCTATATAAAACTATATGTAGAAGTCGCTATTGTTTACATTTTACGGGTCACTTGATTCACGCCAGCCATCGGGGAACACATCTCGTGTTTTAACCAGGTGTACTGGCGTGCTTTTGTTTACATTTTACGTTTCACGCTGAGCTCGGTCCAGCGATTGGTGACCAGACCCTCTCCCATCCGCCCCCAGGGGTTATAAAGCTAAGGGAAGTTAAGACAGATTCAGTCTGTAAATGTTTGTCGCGTTTGAACATAATCAATACTTTTAGTTATGTCTCATATATAAGGGATTTATAGTCAAAAACGTTGTTTTTACGGGTTTGTTTTATTAAATCCCTTAAATTAACTTCACCGCCGTCTCTGTCTTGGACGGGCGGAAAATCAAAAGTCCTAAATGACCCTCTTTCCGTGACGGCATCGAGCTGAAATTTGGCACATGGACCCGTGTCACCTAACAATGCTTCGTATCAAATTTCAAAACGATCGAACTTACCGTATTTAAATTAATGCATTTTTAGTTTATCTCTATATGAGGTATGTAATTCAATTTTTTTACACGTGACAGTTCAGTTCACGCGTTGACGCGATGTACAGGCGTGCTTTTGTTTACGTTTTACGTGTTACGCTGAGCTCGGTCCAGCGATCGGTGACCAGACCTTCCCCTCTCCCACCCCCTCCCCGGGTTATAAAGCAAAGGGGAGGTAAGTTGAGGTAGGACAGATTCAGTCTGTAAAAGTTTGTCGCGTTTGAAATAATTAATACTTTTAGTTATGTCTCATATATAAGGGATTTATAGTCAGAAACTTTGTTTTTACGGGGTTTTTTTAATTCAATTTTCGTGCAGCCAGTTCCACCTCGTCACGGAGAATCGAATGCATGTCTGTGTTAGTTGCCTTTGGGCAGTTGAGCACTGATGCATCGCCTTTGGAGTCTTCATTGTACAGCTCAGAACAGTATTCGGTCCATCTTTTAATAATTCCTTGTTCTTCTGTGATACACTTTGCGGATTTATCTTTTATGGTTGAGATACGACCTTGTTTGGTGGATGTCAAGTCTTTAACAATTTTGTAAGCCTTTTTTGAGTTGTTACTTAGTAAATTTTTATCGATGTCTGAGCATTGTTGTTATATCCTTTCTTTTTTTGCTTTTTTCATATCTTTTCTGATCTTTTTATTGATTGCTCTGTATTTGGGCGCTCCTTCTGCAGTATTCTTTACGCTCTTAAGTTTTCTTCTTTCATCGCATAGTTCTAGAATATTAGTGGAGACCCATGGTTTTTTATTGCTCGCTTCTTACCAAGTACTTCTTTTGCTGCTTCAATTATTGTGGTATTGAAGGCATCAGTGACTAGGTCTATGTCCATGTCCGTCTCTGACTCATATAGTGCGGTCAGTGCAGCAAATTTTCCTCCAATGGTTGCCCTGAAGACCTCTGCTATTTGGGTCTTTCAGTTTGTTATGGTTGGTGAGAAATTGGCAAAATACTGTATTGATATTTTTCTTTTTTTGGATTTTCCAGGAAATCCAGTAAGTCTTTTCGGTATTTGTTTGGCCATTGCACATCATTGGGACCTCCTTAGCATATTTGCAAAAGACAGAACCCTCTATCTGGTATGGTTCAGGAGGAGTTGCATGTGCAATCTCACATGTGCACAGACATTTCAAATTTATAATCGCAATTCTCAAGGGAAATCGCGTTAAAAATAATAAAATTAAAGGGAGAGACTAAGAAGATTACACTACAACGAAACGCGATCTTTTCATCTATTCACTATCCTTTTATGTAGTGGGTCTCGCTGCGGTGCGCATAGTGCAGCGTGGTTCGGGTGTGCAAACTATTACACATATCTCTATATATATAGACCGCGTCTTGCTTGCTCTAGTTTGTGGCGAATTATATAGATGGATAGATTGTCCACATCTGATGTGCACTACAATTCATTTTCCCGTAATCGCTGCACCACAATGCACCGGTACAAATATATTTTATCAAATGCGTTGTACTTGAGGAAATTTAAGTGACAACATGATATAAGAATTGTTAATTTCGTTTAACCTCTTTTGAAATTTAATTTGCTGTACAGTGAGACAAATTATTATTAACTTGCGTTACTAAACACAAATTCTTTCTAGTAATTTAAGCTTACATTTACAAAAAAATTGAATTCAAATAGAAAATACATTTTAAGTATTGCATTTATTTATACCTACATAAACTATTAAATTAATTTATTAAGGCTAATCTGTATGCAATTTTAACCATATTATCATTTACACTGCTTCTCTTAAAAAGTTCGATTATTTAACTAAGTGGCACGCCACTTAACTTCGATCCCTATATTTAGGGATGCAATGAAATGTAATGATTTTCGTACCTATCGGTTGACACTAAATTAGGGGTTGGTTGGATATGGTTTTTTACTATTTGCCAGATCCGGGTAGTTTGGCCCTAATATTTGCCGAATTCCGGATATCTCCACACTTAAGTGTAAGAGCTAAGGGGGTGTACTTTACTTCTTTCTATTTAGTATTTAATACTATTTATTAAAATATTTATTATCTAACATATGGAGAGTATCTGCTATCTACAATGACGGTCTGTGACACTGTCAACATCAACGATGAACATTTTACAATGAATTGAACGAAGTTCAACGAACTGTGTAGTGTGTACCAAGCGAACAGTGTTGCACTGAGTGTGTAGTGAGGTGTCATGGCCGGACTAACACTCCGTCCTTCTGTTCAAATGCACGGAGTTAAAATTTTTGGAAATACGCAGGAGCGATCCGAAAAATGAATTTAAAAAACAAGTCCCAAAAAATGAGGCCATAAATCCTTTTTTATAGTATAGCGTATAAACGTCTCCTTTTAAATTATAGAAGATTCATAACTATTATATTATAAAGCAAAAATTAGATTTTCACCCGTGTCGCAGTGAGTTTCGTGACTAGAGGTTATATCGTCCTATCTACGTCACGAATGGTGTAACTAGGATATTTTGCGCCCAGGGAAAAATTATTTAAAATTTATAAAATTGGAGCCCGCGACTCTTTTCGTTTCATTAAACTTTACTATGATATAACGTTATAAGCCCCTATATTTTGGAGCCCTGGGACATTTTTACCTCACTGCCCCAAATTGTTACGACTTGGACCGGCGCACAATACAAAAGAGTCCCCCCCCCCTAATGATACGAGCTGTGACGTAGTTTCACATCAAACAATTATATAAGACATCTTAGCCATAGAGTGAAAATTACCAGAAATGGTTGGTGTATTCTGTAATGGTTGGTGTATTCTGTAATAGTTGGTGTATTCTGTAATGGTTGGTGTATTCTGTAATGGTTGGTGTATTCTGTAATGGTTGGTGTATTATGTATTGGTTGGTGTATTCTGTAATGGTTGGTGTATTCTGTAATGGTTGGTGTATTCTGTAATGGTTGGTGTATTCTGTAATGGTTGGTGTATTCTGTAATGGTTGGTGTATTCTGTAATGGTTGGTGTATTCTGTAATGGTTGGTGTATTCTGTAATGGTTGGTGTATTCTGTAATGGTTGGTGTATTCTGTAATGGTTGGTGTATTCTGTAATGGTTGGTGTATTCTGTAATGGTTGGTGTATTCTGTAATGGTTGGTGTATTCTGTAGCTTAAGATTATGTTTTGTTTCTTGTTTTCTTGTTGTTGTTATTGTTTTTAATTTTGCCTTTATTGCAAATTTTTTGCTATGGCTACATCTTTATTACCAAACGATGGTTATGGAGATTGGCAGCATAAAGTATACATGCTAAAAAATCATGACTTTACAACAAAAAACATGTTAAAGCGAATAGTCCTGTCTTGAATTGAGTTTCGTTTTAAACTTCACAAACAAAAGAGGATACACTTATTTCTAAAAGATTTTGGAATGCAGAAACCCATCATTGGACGCTGTTTTTCAAAGTGTATTTTCGATCGTCAAACTTATGCGATAGCTTCTTTAGGATATCAAAGAAAATTTATATGAACACAATCAGAGACGTCATTAGGGCTTGTGTCACCCAGTGCGGTAGCTCATGGTGTCACCCCCTCAAGACTTACCCCATAGACCTCCTCCGAGCCTGCCAGTGCAAAATAACGGGAAAACACATAATTTTACGCTTTGGTCTAACCCCATGTGATGGTGTCACCCCCTAGTCCGAAACACTCTCGTGACGCCTCTGAACATGATAATGGAATATTTTTAAAGCGCGTCCATTTTTTTTAGCTGAATTTGATCCTTGTCATGGACGACCATGTAAGAAGTGCTTTAAATAAACAACATAAAAAAGCACAAACTTGAAAAATGCCATTTAAACTAATTGCTATTACATGTAATATCAAAACATTTAAACTAATTGCTATTACATGTAATATCAAAACATTTAAACTAATTGCTATTACATGTAGTATCAAAACATTTAAAATAATTGCTATTACATGTAATATCAAAACATTTAAACTAATTGCTATTACATGTAATATCAAAACATTTAAACTAATTGCTATTACATGTAATATCAAAACATTTAAACTAATTGCTATTACATGTAATATCAAAACATTTAAACTAATTGCTATTACATGTAATATCAAAACATTTAAACTAATTGCTATTACATGTAATATCAAAACATTTAAACTAATTGCTATTACATGTAATATCAAAACATTTAAACTAATTGCTAATAGTATCGAAAGTCTCATATAAAATGACGTGAAAAGAATCAAAACATTACTCAAATATTTAGATAGCAAACCTAACTAAAATAAAACACAACAAATGTCTTTCGTTGAAGTGATGTGTCGATTGAACAAGAAGACATCAGCATTCATGAATATTTCTTGGGAATTTCTTTCGATTTAAAGATTGCCCTTGAACAAAATGAAAGGCCAAGGATGAGGATGATCGGGCGAACATATAAGGAGAACAAGTAGTGATGAAACAAATACTAGAAACATCAATCCTGGTGCATTTTTTATACCATGTAGTAGCCACTCACTTAACCTGGTAATACATGAAATGGTAATGTGATAGCCACTCACTTAACCTGGTAATACATGAAATGGTAATGTGATAGCCACTCACTTAACCTGGTAATACATGAAATGGTAATGTGGTAGCCACTCACTTAATCTGGTAATACATGAAATGGTAATGTGGTAGCCACTCACTTAATCTGGTAATACATGAAATGGTAATGTGGTAGCCACTCACTTAATCTGGTAATACATGAAATGGTAATGTGGTAGCCACTCACTTAATCTGGTAATACATGAAATGGTAATGTGGTAGCCACTCACTTAATCTGGTAATACATGAAATGGTAATGTGGTAGCCACTCACTTAACCTGGTAATACATGAAATGGTAATGTGGTAGCCACTCACTTAACCTGTTAATACATGAAATGGTAAATTCATCATTAGAAGGAGCCAACTTATTTGATATTGCCTAAAAATGGTACTTATTTTTTCATCATCGACTTTCAGACGGCCCATTCTTTTGAAGAACATTAAAGAACTAGCCTTAAAACCTCGCAGTGACACCAGGTGGGAAAGTCGTTGGGGTAAAAAAATCGGTCAAATATATGATGTGTTGCTAATCATTTACGAGAACAAAGATATGCATAGTTCAAGATGACCCATCTGGACTACTTACGTAACTACAACTATTCAAATTTCTTATTGTTCAGTCGTGATATTAACTCATCTCAATCTCATTATTTAACTCATGCTGCGATAATTGCATTGACATTAAAACTTTCGAGAAGTTCCAATATTTTTTAAACAAGAATCTGAGATCAGACAATTACTTTAATACCATCCTTGTTGATGCTTGCAAATGGCATCAGAAATAGAAACTCAATACAAGGACATCCAGTTTGTAGGAGAAAAAGTCAATTTGATGAAAATCAGGTATAACCCAAAATGGATGCACAGAAAAGATATTAATTTAAATTATTTTACCACCTTGTTGACACTTCAGTCAAGTCTTTAGAACAAAGATTTTCTCAGCTTCAACATCACAAACAGTTACTTTTGTGTTTTTATATCATACATATGAGTTAAAGTATGTTAGTTCTTCTGTGATTTTGGACACAATTTCTAATGAAATGGCAGGGTTGTATTATTTAGTGAAAGAATGTGTAGAACCATTGGAAGTATTGAAATTCATTTTTAAAAATGAAATGTGCTCTAAACTTGAGCGTTGCTGTAGGAAATTTAGTTACTTTCTGATCAGGGGAAAGTAATTTTTCCAAACTAAAAATAGTCAAGAACTATTTAGGATAAAAACGACGGATCAAAATTTCAGATTGATCGCATGTACCGTAATTAAATTATTGAATTTTTAGATTATTTTATTTATTCCTAATATTCCTATATATCATGTTATTTTTTGAGATAGAGTGTCGCGGTGCGCGTATTATATTGAACGACCTTTCTGTCGCGCAATAAGGTGCGTATTTTATTGACAAAACCTTTTATAAACATACTAGCTGACCAGCGGCGTAGCATACGCCGCTAATGATTTAGTGACGGGTGAAGACTTCCTGAAAGACACAGTTGTCAAAATGGGGTGGGTTTGGGCAAACGACTGTGAGTGAAGGAACAGAAGGAACTCTGGAGAGAACCTCGGCGTATCACCCGTAAAAAATGACGGAAGTGTTCAGCTGAAATCTATTTATTTTGAAAAAATGAACTTTTCTAGGGCGCATACGGCGCCCACCTTTTTCAAAATCCCACCTAACTTGTCCTTGTTTGATCAATACGAAATATTAAACTTTCTGAAATGTATACAAAGTATTTTTATAACTTTTTACATTGTTCCCTTTTTACAAAATTAAAATATCAGCGAATACAATGACGTCATATAATTTTTTTTACAGTGCATATTTAATTTGCACACCTTTTGATGCATTGGTGCAGTAATTTGGTGCGCTGCTTTCTAAAATTAGTATCTGTTGAACATACTTGCAGCTTGGTGTCTCGCAGGGTCCGACCACGAAGAGAATTATATATATAGATTCCTGATCGGTGCGCATTATATTAAACATATTTTATGACACAACTACAATTTTGTATTTTTGGATGGTCTTGCGCTGCATATTATAATGAACATTCTTTTAGTTACGTCTCGTAAATAAAGGATTTATAGTAAAAAAAACTTGTTTTTTTACGTTTTTTTAAAATTAAATCCTTTATATTTACTCGTGATGTCTGCTTGCTTGCACTCTTGCACCCTTGTCGCCAACACTTTGGATCAATTTTAACCCACTTCCTCGCTAGCTAGCGAGCTGAAATTTTGCAGGCAGTTTCGTTCCGATGAAAAAAACAATATATCAATAATTTCAGATCGATCACATGTACCGTAATTGAATTATTGATTTTTTAGATTATTTTATTTATTCCTATGTATCATGTTATTTTTTGAGATAAAGTGTAAGGGTGCGCATTATATTGAACAACCTTTCTGTCGCGCAATAAGGTGCGTATTTTATTGACAACACTTTTTATAAACATATTCCTGATCTGTGGGCATTATATTAAACATGTTTTACGACACAACTACAATTTTGTATTTTTTGGATGGTCTTGCGCTGCGTATTATAATGAACATTCTTTTAGTTACGTCTCGCACATAAAGAATTTAGTTTTAAAAAACTTGGTTTTTTACGGGTTTTAAAAAAAATTAAATCTGATGTGTATTTATTTTGAAAACTTCTGTCATTTTTGACGGGTGATAGACTAGTATATTAATAATTTAAGGTATAACTTAATTTGTTACTTTACTTATTTTGAATAATTGTACTATTCCAAATAGACTAGAGATTAACAATTATAAGACTCAATAAGCCTTAACACGTGAGACAAGCAAAAAATTTATTTTTAAGTTCGCAAATAAAATCACAATTGATATCCAGTTCCAATCCGGATCTGCCATAAGTAGTTGCGAAAATCCCGATATCCGGCCAGGATATCCGGCAACCAGCTACACTAAATCCACGCAAAACAAATAAATTAAAAATTGTATGCTATTTTGATATCGCTAATGTTTCATTAGATTAGTAATTTGAACACAGAAAAAAAAATCAACATATTTAAAATTGACTTTGTTACTCACATAATTAAAAAGACAATCATTGACTATAATTATCTTTTTTTTAAATCATTGATAAACATGACGCCCAACATTTGACACATTTTATCCTCAAGCAACATTTTTAGATAACAATAATACATAGTGGAGAACACGGCCGTAAACCTGGCCAGAATCCAATCCTTTATCAACAATTGTCTAAGAAGGATTCTCAAAATTTACTGGCCGGACAAAATCAGCAACCGGGAACTGTGACAGCGGATAAAGTAGAAGCTAGTTGAGGAAGATTTCTCCAGAAGTGGTGGAGGTGTATTGGTCATACACTAAGAAAACCTGCTTCCAATGCAACAAGGCAAGCCCTGAAATGGAACCAACAGGGTAAGCGTAAAAGAGGCCGTCCAAGAAACATTTGGCACCGAGAATTGAGGCAGAACATCAAGAGAATTTGCCATGACTGGAAGATCCTGGAGAAGCTTGTTCAGGAGGTCTCTCGTAGGTGGCATATGCCCTTGGAGGAACTGCAAACACCGACGATGATCGGTGGGTGCCCCTCGTGGACAAGAAGGCTCAACACAATTCATAGTTCCAGTCTTTGACGATGAAGAACATAGGTGAAGTAAAGTAGCTCCCGCCCACGACAATAAAGACCAGTGAAGACAAGTGATTATTCTTTTCAAAATTATTGGGTGACATGAAGCATATAATTAACCGAACTCATGCCAAATGTTTTAGTGCTCTAGGCCATGTGGATGCTCATGTCACTACCACGTCTGTAGGCCATGTGGATGCTCATGTCACTACCACGTCTGTAGGCCACGTGGGGGCTCATGTCACTACCACGTCTGTACAGGGAAAATATTGCACCGGTCCCTGGTGCAATGGAAAAACTCCTGCCGGTCCGCCATTCTAAAAAAGTTTGAGAAGCTCTGGCCTAGATACCCATCGCTATGGCGCTACAGCCCATGCAGGGCTTTAGCCTGCCTCGCCACTTGCTTCCGCTTAGAACTAACCAACGCATTTCTTCTCCAAGATTGGAAGCCTGCCCCGTTGCTGTAGATCTTTCTCTGCATCATCCATCCATCTACGCCTAGGTCTTCCCTTGAGCCGTTGTCCCTGGGGGTTTGGTCGTGCACCCTCATTACACCTCTGTCATTTCTAATTCTAAGTGTCCTGCCCAGGGCAGTCTACCCTTTTTATTTATGTAGCTATCGTGGGATCCTGGTATAGACTGTACAGTTCATGGTTGGTTCGTATTCTCCATCCGTATCCATCCTTTGTTGGCCCATATATTTTCATGAGAAATTTCCTCTCCCATGTATTTAACAGGTTTTCTGCAGTTTTTGTTACGATCAAAGTTTCCTTTGCATGTGTTACAGCTCGTCTGATGACGGTTGTATAAAGAGTTGTCTCTGTTTTTCTTGTAAAGTTTTTACTTTTTAAATCCTTTATATTAACTCGTGGTGTCTGCTTCCTTGCTTTAGGCATGCAGGCGGGCGGGTGGTACCGAAAAAACTTTGGATCAATTTTTAACCCACTTCCTCGTAAGCTAGCGAGCTGAAATTTTGCAGGCAGACTTGTGCTGATGATAAACATGATCTATTAAAATTTTAGATTGGTCGAATGTACTGTATTTAAATTAATTAATTTTTATATTATCTCTATTTATCTCTATGTAACGTGTTAATTTTTGTGCTAGAGTGTCGTGGTGCGTATTATATTTAACAACCTTTCCTGTCGCGCGGTAAGGTGCATATTATATTGACCATACTTTTTTAAAAATATATTCCCGATCGGTACGCATTATATTAAACATGTTTTACGAGACTTAACTAAAATTTTGGATTTTTTTTTATTGTCTTGCGCTGCGTATTCATAATGAACATTCTTTTAGTTATGTCTCGTCTATATGAAGGATTTATAGTCAAGACTTGGTTTTTTACGGGTTTTTTTATTTAGTGTACGAAAAACATTGCATTTCATTATATCCCTAAATATAGGAATCGAAGTCAAGTGGCGTGCCACTTTCCTGTTTAGAAAGACTTCGCATTGCACAATTATCATTGTGTTAAAATAGTTAAAGTTAGAAAACAGATTATCATTAATATATTAATTTAATAGCTTCTATAAGAATAAATGAATGAAATTTTTAAAATGTAGTTTTTAGCTCAATAAATTATTATGTAAACAAAGGTTTAAGTTTCAAAAAAGAATATTTTTAGTAACAAGTTAATAATAGTTTGTTTCACAGTATTTTAAATTAAATTTCAAAATTGTTTAAAAGAAATAAACAATTTTTATCTTGCCATCTGAACTTTCTGAAGAACAACACAATGTTAAAATAATATATTTGTACTGGTGCTTTTTGGTGCAGATTTTTCGGCAATACGAAATGTTACAATAAAAATTTATTTCAAGATAAAGTTTTCTTTCTCACTGACAAAATATAGTGCCTATATCTACACCCATATAGTTGAAAATATAATTATATTATTTATGAATATTTGGAAACCAATTATTTTATCAACATTTTTTAAAAGAATAATCTTAAGCATTGATAGATATCGTCTTCACTTCGTACTAAAATATGTTGAGAACATTCGATAGAACAACGCTACAACTAACACCGTGATGTTTTAGGATAAAACATCATCCACACTTACATAACCGAATTGAATATAGGAAGAGTGATATTTTCAAGTGAGGCTATAGAACGAATTCGTTTCGCTAATGAAGCTTCGGTTTCATTTGTTTTCATCACCTAATTGGGAAGAATAATCCGAAATTATTTGATGCTCAGCACTCATGTCTCTATTCTTTATAAACATTTCCATTTCTCCTCTCTTTTCAATATATTAATGGAGATTAATATAATAAATATTTTCTGTATCAACTTCTTTCTTTCTATTATATTATTATTTGTGAAGTTTTGAAGAATAAAATCTTTTCTCTCTCTCTCTGTGGAACATCTCAAAAATAATTGTGTGCTACTATTTTTACGTTGCATTTTATTTTTTATTTTTTATTTAAATTATATTAAAGGGAACTAATCACCAAAATTTGAAGCATCTCTTACATTCCCCACGATCTGCGAATATGACAACGTATTGAAATGAATGCAGAATAATGTTCATAGTTAATTTCAACCGGTATTGTGTTTCTTTACATCAGCAGACGGCAAGCTCAGCAGTTATTGAAATTGAAATAATTTATTTTATTGGTTTATTTTATGTGTTTATTGTTGAAAAATTGACGTATTTGTAGGGTTAGTATTAATGGCTGCAAATGGAAAATTGTTATTTTTTCTCCCTTCCTTGATAATTTCTGCGGACCGGCAGCTGATGGTCCGCGGACCGGCACTGGTCTGTGGACAACCACTTTGAGTAACGCTGTTCTAGACGCTACATAAAAGAGACTCCATTAAAGTTCATAGTGACTTGCATATATATAGTCTTTGCGAGACCTCAAGATCTTGCCATGTGTCCGTACCAACGTAGTTTCCTCTTCTTAATTGAGGTGATAAGGTCCTCGTAGGGGCCAATGACATCACTTATTTTGTTGCGGACCGCTTCGTTTGTGATGGGCACTGTGTAGGAGATGTTCAATATCTTTCGGAAACATCTCATCTCTAGCGCATTGATTCTTCTTTGGATGTCTGCAGTGAGCGTCCAAGCCTCACAACCATACAAGAAGACCGACATCGCCAGAAAGCGCATTAGTCTTATCTTTGATTTCAAGGAGAGTTTCTTGCTTTGCCAGATGTGTTTTAGTTTGCTCAGTGCTGCCATTGTTTGGGCCAATCTGGCAAGAATTCCTGGCTTTGAGCCTTCGTCGGATATCATGGCCCCTAGATATTTGAAGGTGGAGACCTCTTCGAGTTTTTGCCAGCTTATCCAAATTTCATTTGTGTGTTTTCTATTAGCCATGACCTTGGTCTTTTCTGCATTGATTTCCATGCCATAAGCCTTTGCTGTTTTCTCTAGTTTTGCAAGGAATTCTTTTAGTTCGTCCTCGATGCCAACTAGGCCGTCTATGTCATCGGCAAAGCGTAGGTTGGTTATAATTCTCCCTCCGATGCTGACTGTTCCGACATGGTTTTCTAGCACATCTGTCATAATCATTTCAAGGAAGAGGTTGAAGAGATTGGGGAAAGTAAGCATTCTCGTCTGACACCTAGTGATCTGCGCATTAGAGAAAGTACCATCGAGTTCACACTCATCCAGGCACAAACAGTGGTCTTAAACCAATCTCCTAGCTTGCTGTTAAAGAGTACTGCGCTGGTTGCTCTGTTGTATAGGTTGTTGATCACTTCAATTAGGCTTGCATTAACGTTGAATTTGTGCATAGTTGCCCACAGTGCCGCATGCCACACTCTGTCGAACGCTTTTTAAAGTCTATGAAGACATGATAGAGGTCACTCTGGTGTTGGAGATGTTTTTCACAGAACACTCGCAGGTTAAAGATTTGCTCCGTTGTGCTTCTTCCTGCTCTGAAGCCCGCCTGCTCTTCTGAAATGATTTGCTCTGCTTGTGGTTTCAGTCTGTTTAATATGATCATAAGCATGACTTTGCTGGGGTGACTAATCAGGCTGATAGTACGGTAGTTCTGGCACATCTGTAAATTACCCATTCTTTGGGAGCGTGATAACCAGCGATTGCGTCCAGGGGGTTGGCCATTCTCCTGTCTGCCAGATCTTGTTGCACATGTTAGTTAGGATGTTTATTACAGGGGTCACCTCCTGTCTGAATCAATTCGCCTGGAATGTTGTCTGCTCCAGCTGATTTCCCCTTTTTCAATTTTCGTGCAGCCAGTTCCACCTCGTCACGGAGAATAGAATGCATGTCTGTGTTAGTTGACTTCGGGCAGTTGAGCGCTGATGCATCGCCTTTGGAGTCTTCATTGTACAGCTCAGAACGGTAGCCGGTCCATCTTTTAATAATTTCTTGTTCTTCCGTGATACACTTTGCGGATTTATCTTGTATGGTTGAGATACGACCTTGTTTGGTGGATGTCAAGTCTTTAACAATTTTGTAAGCCTTTTTTGAGTTGTTCCTTAGTAAATTTTTATCGATGTCTGAGCATTGTTGTTCTATCCATTCTTTTTGTTGTTGCTTTTTTCATATCTTTTCTGATCTTTTTATTGAATGCTCTGTATTTGGGCGCAACTTCTGCAGTATTCTTTACTCTCTTAAGTTTTCTTCTTTCATCGCATAGTTCTAGAATATTAGTGGAGACCCATTGTTTTTTTTATTGCTCGCTTCTTACCAAGATCTTCTTTTGCTGCTTCAATTATTGTGGTATTGAAGGCATCAGTGACTAGGTCTATGTACATGTCCGTCTCTGACTCATATAGTGCGGTCAGTGGAGCAAATTTTCCTCCAATGGTTTCCCTGAATACCTCTGCAATTTGGGTCTTTCAGTTTTTTTATGGTTGGCGATAAATTGGCAAAATACTGATACTTTTCTTTTTTGGATTTTCCAGGAAATCCAATAAACCTTTTCGGTATTTTTTGGCCATTGCACATCCTTGGGACCTCCTTAGCATATTTGCAAAAGACCGAACACTCTATCTGGTGTGGTTCAGGAAGAGTTGCATGTGCAAGCTCACATGTGCGCAGATATTTCAAATTTATAAACGCAATTCTCAAGGGAAATCGCGTTAGAAATAATAAAATTAAGGGGAGAGACTAAGAAGATTGCACTACAATGAAACACACTAATTTACAGGATTCACTTGCCTTTTATGAGGTGGGTCTCGCTGCGGTGCGCATAGTGCAGCGTGGTTCGGGTGTGCAAACTATTACATATATCTCTCTATATATAGACCGCGTCTTGCTTGCTCTAGTTTCTGGCGAATTATATAGATGGATAGATGGTCCACATCTGATGTGCACTACAATTCATTTGCCCGTAATCGCTGCACTACAATGCACCGGTACAAATATATTTTATCAAATGCGTTGTACTTGAGGAAATTTAAGTGACAACATGATATAAGAATGGTTAATTTCGTTTAAACTCTTTTGAAATGTAATTTGCTATACAGTGAGACAAATTATTATTAACTTGTGTTAATAAACACAAATTCTTTCTAGTAATTTAAGATTACATTTACAAGAAAATTGAATTTAAATAGAAAATACATTTTAAGTATTGCATTTATTTATACCTACATAAAATATCAAATTAATTTATTAAGGTTAATCTGTATGCAATTTTAAGCATATCATCCATTATCGTCAGTTGATTAGCGAGTTCGTTTATTTAATTAAGTTGCAAGCCACTTAACTTCGATCCCTATATTTAGGGATACAATGAAATGTAATTATTTTCTACCTATCGGTTGACACTAAATTAGATAGACATAAGGATAAAAACACCTTTCTTATTCCTTATGGAAGAACAAACACATACAAGTTTTCCGTCTTTCCGTCCGGAATTTGGGCGTGCAATGGGTTGCCTGAAGAATCCAGGAAAACCAACACTTTATCAACATTTAAATCTCTAATAAAAATGCAGGACTAAACACAAACAATAGATAAGCATAGGACGCAATAATCTTCTGTATAGAAGGAGCGTCTGTAAACAGATAAGATAAGATAAGATAATTAAGTGTTGGCCGGATATGGTTTTTTACTATTTGCCAGATCCGGATAGTTTGGCCCTAATATTTGTCGGATTCCAGAAGGGGGGTGTACTTTACTACTTTCTATTTAGTATTTAATACTATTTATTAAAATATTTATTATCCAACATATGGAAAGTATCTGCTATCTACAATGACGGTCTGTGACACTGTCAACGTCAACGATGAACATTTTACAATGAATTGAACGAACGAACTTGAAGGAAGTTCAACGAACTGTGTAGTGTGTACCAAGCAAACAATGTTGTACTGAGTGTGTAGTGTGGTGTCAGGGCCGGACTAACACTCTGTCTTTCCGTGCAAATGCAAGGAGTTTAATAAATAAAGGTAAAAAAAACATGATTTTTAAAAACCACGCTTTTCCAAGTGGACTAAAAAGAAGAAAATAATTTAAAACTTGTAAGTTCAAGAACTTTCACATAATATGACTAAAAACGTTGGGCGGGCGCTTATGAGGTTTTACATATGCAGTTCACTCATTCTCTCACGTGGTTTTAAAAATCATTTTTTGACCTTTATTTATTATATTCATTTTAGTCCACTAATAAAAACGTGGTTTTTAAAAATATTTTTTTACCTCGATTTATTTTACCAAACACCTCATCAGCGCCCGCCCAACGTTTAATAACAAAGCGATGAGGTCATCCAAGATCTATCTGTGGTAAAATTTTGAGCTCTTTAGCACCATCAAAAGTGGTTTAATTTTACGTAGGCAAATTTGAAAAATTGCGGACAGACAGACACGAAAGCAAGTATATAATAAAATAAATAGAGGTAAAAAAATATTTTTAAAAACCACGTTTTTATAAGTGTACTAAAAGGAAGAAAATAATTTAAAACTAATAAGTTCAAGTAACTTTTATATAATATGACTAAAAACGTTAGGCGGGCGCTTATGATGTTTTACATATGCAGTTCACTCATTCTCTCACTTATACATATCTTTTTTGCCTTCTTAATTATAAATCTTTATTTTTTATACCAAACACCCGCCCCACTTTTTTTAATCATATTATATTAAAGTACTTGAACTTATTAGTTTTAAATTATCTTCTTCTTTTTAGTACACTTATTAAAACGTGGTTTTTAAATATCTTTTTTTTTACCTCTATTTATTTTATTATTTTTAGTCCACTTACAAAAACATGGTTTTTAAAAATATTTTTTACCTTTATTTTTTTATAGCAAACACCTCATAAGCGCCCGCCCAACGTATTAAAACACGGTGATGTGGTCACGGGGGGAACTCATGAATGTCAACAAAAGCAGACGGTACAGATGCTTAAATATAGATAAAGTAAAAAGTTCAATAATTTAATAACGGTACATTCGATCGATCTGAAATTTTAATACAATGCATTGTCATCCAAGATCTATCTGTGGTAAAATTTTGAGATCTCTAGAACCATCAGAAGTGGTTCAATTTTACTTTGGCAGATTTGAAAAAAATTGTGGACAGACAAACCACCAACAAACAATGCAACAGGAACGAAACCGAGTTAATAAAAACGTGGTAAAATCGAGGGGCGCAACATTCATTTTTGGAAATACGCAGGAGTGATCCGAAAAATGATTTTAAAAAACAAGTCCCAAAAATGAGGCCATAAATCCTTTTTTATAGTATAGCGTATAAACTTTTCCTTTTAACATATAGACGATTCATAACTATTCTATTATAAAGAAAAAATTTGATTTTAACCCGTGTCGATTTGAGTTTCGTGACTAGAGGTTATATCGTCCTTTCTACGTCACGAATGGTGTAACTAGGATATTTTGCGCCCAGGGAAAAAATTATTTAAAATTTATAAAATTGGCGCCCGCGACTCTTTCCGTTTCATTAAACTTTACTATGATATAACGTTATAAGCCCCTATATCTTGGAGCCCGGGGACATATTTACCTCACTGCCCCAAATTGTTACGACTTGGACCGGCGCACAATACACAAGAGTCCCCCCCCCTAATGATACGAGCTGTGACGTAGTTTCACATCAAACAATTGTATAAGACATCTTACCAATAGAGTGAAAATTACAAGATATGTTGGTGTATTCTGTAATGGTGTCACTAGGGCTTGTGTCGCCCAGTGCGGTAGCTCATGGTGTCAACAGGGCTTGTGTCACCCAGTGCGGTAGCTCATGGTTTCACCAGGGCTTGTGTCACCCAGTGCGGTAGCTCATGGTGTCACTAGGGCTTGTGTCACCCAGTGCGGTACCTCATGGTGTCAACAGGGCTTGTGTCACCCAGTGCGGTAGCTCATGGTGTCAACAGGGCTTGTGTCACCCAGTGCGGTAGCTCATGGTGTCAATAGGGCTTGTGTCACCCAGTGCGGTAGCTCATGGTGTCACCAGGGCTTGTGTCACCCAGTGCGGTAGCTCATGGTGTCATCAGGGCTTGTGTCACCCAGTGCGGTAGCTCATGGTGTAACCAGGGCTTGTGTCACCCAGTGCGGTAGCTCCCGATGTCACACCCTCATGACTTACCTATTAGATCTTCTCCGAGCCTGCCAGTGCAAGAAAACTGGAAAACACATAATTTTACGTTTTGGTGTGATCCCGTGTGATGGTGTAACCCCCTAGTCTGCAACCCTCTAATGACGCCTCTTACCATGATAATGGAATTTTTTTAAGCTAGTCCATTTTTTAGCCGAATTTGATCCAGGTCCATGGGCGAACATGTAAGAAGTGATTTAAATTAACAACATAAAAAAGCACAAACCTGAAAAAGGCCATTTAAAATAATTGTTAATATATTTAGTATCAAAAGTCTCATACAAGATGAAGTGGAAAAAAAAATCAAAACATTATTCAAATTTATATTGTTCGGTCGTGATATTAACTCATCTCAATCTCATTATTTAACTCATGCTGCGATAATTGCATTGGCATTAAAACTTTCGAGAAGTTCCAATATTTTTTTAACAAGAATCTGTGATCAGACAATTACTTTAATACCATCCTTGTTGATGCTTGCAAATGGCGTCCGAAATAGAAACTCAATACAAGGACATCAAGTTTGTAGGAGAAAAAGTCAATTTGATTGAAATCAGGTATAACCCAAAATGGATGCACAGAAAAGATATTAATTTAAATTATTTTACCACCTTGTTGACACTTCAATCAAGTCATTCGAACAAAGATTTTCTCAGCTGCAACATCACAAACAGTTACTTTTGTGTTTTTATATCATACATATGAATTAAAGGATGTTAGTTCTTCTGTGATTTTAGACACAATTTCTAATGAAATGGCAGGGTAAAAATATTATTGTTAAATAATTTTTTTCTACACAAAGACGTTAACCGTGATGATTAATAGTCACTGTTTAATTTGTATGTATTAAAATAAAATATAGTCTAGGGATGTTAACACAGTTCGTTTTCTGAAGGCAGGTTAAAAGTTCTTTTTTTAAATGCTTCACGCGGGTTACGATATTACAATGTAGACTTTATCTAGACCTTCACGAAATAAATAATAAATACTTAAATGACAATAAAAAGTGATTTGAAACATACTTATTTTCAAATAGAAAATAAGGTTGTTTTTTTTAGAGGGGGGGGGGTCAAAGCTTTGTGATGTATTTTTAGAGGGGGGGGTCTAACTTTTTGTGACGACGCATGACCAGGGGGGGGGGTAAAAAATCGGCCAAAATCGCGTGACGTCATTTTTTGATGGCCCCTAGGACAAGCAAACATTTTATTTTTAAGTTCGCAAATCAAATCACAATTGATATCCCGATCTTATCCGGATCTGCCATAAGTATTTGGCAAATCATAGTGGAGAACAACGGCCATAAACCTGACCAGAATCCAGTCCTTTATCAACAATTGTCTAAGAAGGATTCTCAGAATTCACTGGCCGGACAAAATCAGCAATCAACGGGGAACTGTGGCAGCGGACAAAACAGAAGCCAATTGAGGAAGATATTCTTCTGAAGTGATTGAGGTGGATTGATCATACACTAATAAAACCTGCTTCTAATACAACAAAGCAAGCCCTGAAATGAAACCTGCAGGGTAAGCGGAAAAGAGGCCGTCCAAGAAACACTTGGCGCCAAGAACTGGAGGAAGAAATCAAGAGAATTTGCCACCAGGATGTCTCTCGTAGGTGGCCTATGCCCTTGGAGGAACCGCAGACACCGACGATGATCGGTGGATGCCCCTCATGGACAAGAAGACTCGAGACAATCCATAGTTCCAGTCTTTGACGATGAAGAACATAGGTGAAGTAAAGTAGCTCCCGCCCACGATCATAAAGACTAGTGAAGACAAATGATTATTCTTTTGAAAATTATTGGATGATATGTAGCATATAACTAACCAAATTCATGCCAAATGTTTTAGGGCTGTAGGCCACGTGGGGGCTCATGTCGCTACCACGTCTGTAGGCCATGTGGGGGCTCATGTCGCTACCACGTCTGTAGGCCATGTGGGGGCTCATGTTGCTACCACGTCTGTAGGCCATGTGGGGGCTCATGTTGCTACCACGTCTGTAGGCCATGTGGGGGCTCATGTTGCTACCACATCTGTAGGCCATGTGGGGGCTCATGTTGCTACCACGTCTGTAGGCCATGTGGGGGCTCATGTCGCTACCACGTATGTAGGCCATGTGGGGGCTCATGTCGCTACCACGTCTGTAGGCCATGTGGGGGCTCATGTTGCTACCACGTCTGTAGGCCATGTGGGGGCTCATGTTGCTACCACGTCTGTAGGCCATGTGGGGGCTCATGTTGCTACCACGTCTGTAGGCCATGTGGGGGCTCATGTTGCTACCACGTCTGTAGGCCATGTGGGGGCTCATGTTGCTACCACGTCTGTAGGCCATGTGGGGGCTCATGTTGTTACCACGTCTGTAGGACATGTGGGGGCTCATGTTGCTACAAAGTCTGTAGGCCATGTGGGGGCTCATGTTGCTACCACGTCTGTAGGCCATGTGAATGCTCATGTCACTACCACGTCTGTAGGCCATGTGGATGCTCATGTCGCTACCACATCTGTAGGCCATGTGGATGCTCATGTCACTATCACGTCTCTACAGGGAAAATATTGCACCGGTCCCTGGTGCAATGGAAAAACTCCTGCCGGTCCGCCATTCTAAAAAAGTTTGAGAAGCTCTGGTCTAGATACCCATCGCTGTAGGTCTTTAGCCTGCCTCACCACTTCCTTCTGCTCAGACCAAACCAATATCTGTATTCTCCAAGATTGGATGCCCCGTTGTTGTAGATCTTTCTCTGCATCATCCATCCATCTACGCCTAGGTCTTCCCTTGAGCCGTTGTCCTCTGGGCTTTTGGTCGTGCACCCTCATTACACCTCTGTCATTTCTAATTCTAAGTGTCCTGCCCAGCGCAGTCTACCTTTTTTTATTTATGTAGCTATCGTGGGATCCTGGTATAGACTGTACAGTTCATGGTTGGTTCGTATTCTCCATCCGTATCCATCCTTTGTTGGCCCATTTATTTTCCCGAGAACTTTCCTCTCTCATGTATTTAACAGGTTTTCTTCAGTTTTTGTTACGATCAAAGTTTCCTTTGCACGTGTTACAGCTGGTCTGATGACGGTTGTATAAAGAGTTTTCTTTGTTTCTCTTGTAATGTTTTTACTTTTTAAATCCTTTATATTAACTCGTTAAGTCTGCTTGCTTGCTTTAGGCATGCAGGCGGGCGGGTGGTGCCGAAAAAACTTTGGATCGATTTTAAACCCACTTCCTCGTAAGCTAGCGAGCTGAAATTTTGCAGGCAGACTCGTGCTGATGATAAAAATGATCTATTAAAATTTCAGATTGATCGAATGTACTGTATTTAAATTAATTAATTTTTAGATTATCTCTAAACATGTTAATTTTTGTGTAGAGTGTCGTGGTGCGTATTATATTGGACAACCTTTCCTGTCGCGCGGTAAGGTGGATATTATATTGACCATACTTTTTAAAAATATATTCCCGATCGGTGCGCATTATATTAAACATGTTTTACGAGACTTAACTAAAATTTTGGATTTTTTTATTGTCTTGCGCTGCGTATTATAATGAACATTCTTTTAGTTATGTCTCGTATATGAAGGATTTATAGTCAAGACTTAGTTTTTTATGGGCTTTTTATTTAGTGTACGAAAAACATTGCATTTCATTATATCCCTAAATATAGGAATCGAAGTCAAGTGGCGTGCCACTTTCATGTTTAGAAAGACTTTAAAAGATACAAAAATCAATGTGTTAAAATAGTTAAAGATACATATAGAGTAAGATTAATATATTAATTAAAAAGCTTCTATAAGAATAAATGTACGCAATATTTAAAATGTAGGTTTAGCTCAATTAAATATTATGTAAACAAAGGTTTAAGTTTCAAAAAAGAATATTTTTAGTAACAAGTTAATAATAATTTGTTTCACAGTATTTTAAATTAAATTTCAAAATAGTTTTAAAGAAATGAACAATTTTTATCTTGCCATCTGAATTTTCTCAAGAACAACACAGTGTTAAAATATATTTGTACCGGTGCTTTTTGGTGCAGCTTTTTCGGGTATATCAGATGTTACAAAAAAAAATTATTTCAAGATAAACTGTTCTTTCTCCCTGATAAAATATGTTCGTTCGTCCGTCGATACGAGGAGGACCACTCTAGTCATCCGAGGGTGGTCTGTGCGTGCGCAGATGGCTGATTAGGCCGATCCTTGCACGGAAGGTTCGGGAACAGAAGGGACAGGTACGAGTGGGAGGGTTGACAGCATGGGCCTTTCTGACTTGCCTCTTCTCTTCTGCCGCGTTGATCCGGTTTGCCTCGCATGACCTGGCACCTTCATGGATGGAAGAGCGCCAGGTGGATCGGTCCATTGCAGCTCGTTCCCACGTGTCTGGATTGATGGCAAACGCTTTCATTGAGGCTTTCAGTGTTTCTTTGAAGCGTTTCTTTTGCACACCGTGGGAACGCTGGCCATACTGGAGCTCACCATAGAATATTCTCTTTGGCAGTCTCTCGTCTGGCATTCGGACAACGTGCCCTTCCCAGCGAAGCTGGGTCTGCATCAGGAGGGTGAAGATGCTGGGGAGACCTGCCTTGTACAGTACCACTTTGTCTGGAATTTTGTTCTGCCACTTTATGCCGAGAATCTTCCTGAGGCTTGTTATATGACAGTGGTTAAGCTTTCTTGCATGGCGCTGATAAACAGTCCAAGTTTCACAAGCATATATCAGTGTGCGGAGCACCACTGCCCTGTACTCTTTCAGCTTGGTCTGGATGGTAATGCCTCTTCTGTTCCAGACATTAGGGTACAACCTGCCGAAAGTGGAGCTGGCTCAGGCAATTCTGACGTTCATTTCGTCATCGATGGTGGCATTTTGAGAGAGTGTGCTGCCTAGGTATGTGAACCGGTGCACTGTGTTGAGTCTCTGGCCGTTGACAGGGATGTTGGGCTCTACGAAGGGCATTCCAGCATGTCTCTGGTGATGTCTGTCATAACCTTGGTTTTTGCCTGGAGCCTCCGAAGGTTGAACAGCTTGACAAAATATAGTGTCTATATCAACACCCATATAGTTGAAAATGTAATTGTATTATTTATGAATATTTGGAAACCAATTATTTTATCAACGTTTTTAAAAAGAATAATCTTAAGCATTGATAGCTATCGTCTTCACTTCGTATTAAAATATGTTGAGAACATTCGATAGAACATTCGATAGAACATTCGATAGAACATTCGATAGAACATTCGATAGAACATTCGATAGAACATTCGATAGAACAACGCTACAACTAACACCATGGCCATGATGTTTTAAGATAAAACATCATCCACACTTACAAAACCGAATTGAATATAGGAAGAGTGATATTTTCAAGTGAGGCTAGAACGAATTCGTTTTGCTAATGAAGCTTCGGTTTCATTTGTTTTCATCACCTAATTGGGAAGAATAATCAGAAATTATTTGATGCTCAGCATTCATGTTTCTATTACATATAAACATTACCATTTCTCCTCTCTTTTCCATATATAAAATGCGTTTAATATAATAAATCCTTTCTGTATCAAATATCAACTTCTTTCTTTCTATTATATTATTATTTGTGAAGTTCTGAAGAAAAATAAATCAAATTTTAAATTTAATTTTTTTTCATTTTACAGCATACAGGAGTGCAAATCTCTCTCTCTCTTTTAGTTTGGGGGACATCTCTAAAATAATTGTGTGCTATTATTTTTACCTTGCATTTTATTTTTTATTTTTTATTTAAATTATATTAAAGGGAACTAATCACCAAAATTTGAAGCCTCTCATTCCCCACAATCTGCGAATATTACAACGTATTGAAATGAATGCAGAATAATTTTCATAGTTAATTTCAACCGGTATTTTGTTTCTTTACATCAGCAGACGGCAAGTTCAGCAGTTATTGAAATTAAAATAATTTATTTTATTGGTTTATTTTATGTGTTTATTGTTGAAAAATTGACGTATTTGTAGGGTTAGTATTACTGGCTGCAAATGGAAGATTATATATTTTTTCCTTTCCTTGATAATTTCTGCGGACCGGCAGCTGATGGTCCGCGGACCGGCACCGGTCTGTGGACCACCACTTTGAGTAGCACTGTTCTAGATTACATGAAAAGTAATTTCAAATCAATAATTTAAAAAAATAATTTTGAAAATAAACCAAAAAATTGCTATCTACAAATTGCTGCTAAAATTACGGGAGACGAATGAACAGTGATTATTCTAAAACTCCTTCTTCAACATTGTTCTAAATATTATTAGCTATTGTTTGGCGTTTGTATCAGCCCGATAGATGTTATTGAACTTGAACTATCCCTCAACCCGTCATTGGGTCGTTGGGGCACCATCATGAACTGCACACTATCTCCCGCCATTTGTCCCGGTCCTGTGCTGTCTTTTTGAGAGTCGCTGAATGACAGGCCGGTCCACTCCTTGATATCGACTTCCCATCTCTTTGTCTGCCTCTTTTCCTTCCTCCATGGACTGTGCCTTGCATTATAGTCTTTGCGAGACCTCCAGATCTTGCCATGTGTCCGTACCATCGTAGTTTCCTCTTCTTAATTGAGGTGATAAGGTCCTCGGAGGGGCCAATGACAGCACTTATTTTGTTGCGGACCGCTTCGTTTGTGATGGGCACTGTGTAGGAGATGTTCAATATCTTTCGGAAACATCTCATCTCTAGCGCATTGATTCTTCTTTGGAGGTCTGCAGTGAGCGTCCAAGCCTCACAACCATACAAGAAGACCGACATCCCCAGAAAGCGCATTAGTCTTATCTTTGATTTCAAGGAGAGTTTCTTGCTTTGCCAGATGTGTTTTAGTTTGCTCAGTGCTGCCATTGTTTGGGCCAATCTGGCAAGAATTCCTGGCTTTGAGCCTTTATCGGATACTAGACGCCCCGCGGCGTAGCATACGCCGCAGACTTGCTCATAGATAGTGCAAGAAAAAAAGGGAGGGGGAGAACGGACACAAACAGTAGCACGAACAAATGGGAACAAACGCGGGTGAACGATGGGGGACCACCGAAGCATTTCTGGTAAGTATTTAGGACATCGCCACAATATATAAACAAATATTACAGCCATGAAGCCAAGTTGGAGAGCAACAACTTCGTCCATGAACGAAATATGCGACCAATAGAAACAGACAGGTACCTGGTGAAGGAATTGATATAACATTGAACAAAGCTTTTTTCCGTGACATGCGAAGCGGTGTTTATGTTTGCTAAGAAAGGGGGGAAAAGAATAGGCATTGACATTTTTAAAAATTAAAAAAAAACATATGTTGCCACTTGGGCTTGAACCTAAGACCTTCCGCATGTTAGGCGGATGTAATAACCAATATACTACGAAATACATACACACTGTGCAGGAACTTCGAAAGTGAATGTAAAAAACATTGCTGTCTCAAGACATGCCCCACCCCTCCACTACCTTCGCTTGCCAACCGTTAACTGTGTTTAGTTGACCCGAGCGAGGGTCATTCGTCATGCTCGGTTGCACATATTTTTGCTGCTTACTTGCCTGGCATGGTCCCATGAAGAGAATTATATATATAGATTATGGCCCCTAGATATTTAGAGGTGGAGACCTCTTCGAGTTTTTGCCGGTTTATCCAAATTTCATTTGTGAGTTTTCTATTAGCCATGACCTTGGTCTTTTCTGCATTGATTTCCATGCCATAAGCCTTTGCTGTTTTCTCTAGTTTTGCAAGGAATTCTTTTAGTTCGTCCTCGCTGCCAACTAGGCCGTCTATGTCATCGGCGAAGCGTAGGTTGGTTATAATTCTCCCTCCGATGCTGACAGTTCCGACATGGTTTTCTAGCACATCTGTCATAATCATTTCAAGGAAGAGGTTGAAGAGGATTGGGGAAAGTAAGCATTCTTGTCTGACACCAACAGTGGTCTTGAACCAATCTCCTAGCCCAGCCATCGGTGAACACATCTCGTGTTTTAACCAGTTGTACCGGCGTGCTTTTGTTTACATTTTACGTTTCACGCTGAGCTCGGTCCAGCGATTGGTGACCAGACCCTCTCCCACCCGCCCCCAGGGGTTTTAAAGCTAAGGGAAGTTAAGACAGATTCAGTCTGTAAATGTTTGTCGCGTTTGAACATAATCAATACTTTTAGTTATGTCTCATATATAAGGGATTTATAGTCAAAAACGTTGTTTTTACGGGTTTGTTTTATTAAATCCTTTATATTAACTTCACCGCCGTCTCTGTCTTGGACGGGCGGAAAAACAAAAGTCCTAAATGACCCTCTTTCCGTGAAGGCATCGAGCTGAAATTTGGCACATGGACCCGTGTCACCTAACAATGCTTCGTATCAAAATTTCAAAACGATCGAACGTACCGTAATTAAATTAATGCATTTTTAGTTTATCTCTATATGAGGTATGTAATTCAATTTCAGTTTGTTATTGGGTTTTTTTTCACGTGACAGTTCAGTTCACGCGTTGACGCGATGTACAGGCGTGCTTTTGTTTACGTTTTACGTGTTACGCTGAGCTCGGTCCAGCGATCGGTGACCAGACTTTCCCCTCTCCCACCCCCTCCCCGGGTTATAAAGTAAAGGGGAGGTAAGTTGAGGTAAGACAGATTCAGTCTGTAAATGTTTGTCGCGTTTGAACATAATTAATACTTTTAGTTGTGTCTCATATATAAGGGATTTATAGTCAGAAACTTTGTTTTTACGGGTTTTTTTAAATTCAATTTTCGTGCAGCCAGTTCCACCTCGTCACGGAGAATCGAATGCATGTCTGTGTTAGTTGGCTTTGGGCAGTTGAGCACTGATGCATCGCCTTTGGAGTCTTCATTGTACAGCTCAGAACAGTATTCGGTCCATCTTTTAATAGTTCCTTGTTCTTCTGTGATACATTTTGCGGATTTATCTTGTATGGTTGAGATAAGACCTTGTTTGATGGATGTCAAGTCTTTAACAATTTTGTAAGCCTTTTTTGAGTTGTTCCTTAGTAAATTTTTATCGATGTCTGAGCATTGTTGTTCTATCCTTTCTTTTTTTTTGTTTTTTTCATATCTTTTCTGATCTTTTTATTGATTGCTCTGTATTTGGGCGCTCCTTCTGCAGTATTCTTTACGCTCTTAAGTTTTCTTCTTTCATCGCATAGTTCCAGAATATTAGTGGAGACCCAAGGTTTTTTATTGCTCGATTCTTACCAAGTACTTCCTTTGCTGCTTCAATTATTGTGGTATTGAAGGCATCAGTGACTAGGTCTATGTCCATGTCCGTCTCTGACTCATATAGTGCGGTCAGTGGAGCAAATTTTCCTCCAATGGTTGCCCTGAAGACCTCTGCTTTTTGGGTCTTTCAGTTTGTTATGGTTGGTGAGAAATTGGCAAAATACTGTATTGATATTTTTCTTTTTTGGATTTTCCAGGAAATCCAGTAAACCTTTTCGGTATTTGTTTGGCCATTGCCCTTCCTTGGGACTGTGGCGGATTTATGTTTGTCTGCGTGGGGGGGGGGACCAGGTAAATTTCAGGGGGCGCCGCAAAATTATTTTTATTCATTCACTTAGTGCAAATATTTCTAGGTTCTGAAATAAAATTCGTTTGTCTAAATTGCTGGTTCTGCAATGAAGATTAGAAATTTGATATGATATTCTCTTTTATTGCTGTATTTTATGTTGAAAAAAACATTTCTGCTCACTTTAAATGTGAGTTTTACTTTAATAAGTTTTCATCTTAAGACACAGCTGCAGTCTCAAATATGAAATCTAAAGTGTGTTGTTTATGTTACATACATTTTCAGAGTTGCCCTGTGGCAACTTGCTAGACAAAAAGAAATATTTAGTCTTAGGTAGATATGGTTAATCAATTGATTTTATGAAAATGGTAGTCAATTGGGGAGCTGTTATTTGTGACAAAATCTAAATTTCTCATAATCCTTTGTGTTCACTTTCAGTTGCTGAATATCCTAGCAGACTTTAACATAGAAAATTCAGCATAATAAGTTTATAGTCTTTGGGCTAAATAAAACATCTAAAAATGTTTTGATAATGAGGTAGAATTTGATTAAATTTTGTATAGGACTCCAATAGTTTGTTGTACTATCTGCAAGTAGACTCATCAGTTTGTTCAGCTTGCCATAAATAGCAGTGACATTAACTCAAACAAAAAACTAAGTGTTAAAT
>CALYLW010002740.1:5000-32106 GCA_944989445.1 Ampullaceana balthica | reverse complement strand
AGGGGAAGTTGAACCGTCATACTGCACCGTGCCTTTCATACCATCGTGGAATGACTGTATAATGCTAAGCAGTTTTGGTGGGCAGCCAACTTTTGCCAAGACTGTAAACAGACCATCTCTGCTGACCAGGTCAAAAACCTTTGTTAAATCAATGAAGGCCAGGTAAAGGGGCATGTGTTGCTCTCGGCACTTTTCTTGAAGTTGTCTTAAGGAAAAGATCATGTCGATTGTTGACCTTTCTGCCCGGAAACCGCACTGTGATTCAGGATATACTCTTTCGGCAAGTCTTTGCAGTTTAATTAAAACAACGCGTGCAAAGACTTTACCCACGATTCTAAGGAGAGAAATGCCTCTGTAGTTGTAACAGTCACTTCTGTCTCCCTTATTTTTATACAGTGTGATAATATTGGCATTTCTCATATCCTCTGGTACAGCTCCTTCTTCCCAGCACTGACAGAGGAGGCCATGCAGGTGTTCCAGCAATCCACTACTGCCGCACTTGATGATCTCTGGTGGTATTCCGTCCTGACCGGGGGCCTTGGCTATTGGTAATCGCTCAATAGCTTCTTTTAGTTCTGCCAGGGTGGGTATGTCGTCAAGTTCTGCCATGAGGGGAAACTTTGGATCGCATCGATGGCATCTTGTGTTACATGATTTTGTTGGGAGTAAAGTTCTGAATAGTGCTCCACCCATCTGTCCATCTGTTTAGCCCTGTCGCGGATTATTTCTCCAGTTGACGACTTCAGTCGGGCTATGACTTTCTTAGAAGGCCCCATGGCTTTTTTAATGCCGTCATACATCCCCCTAATATTACCGGTGTCGGCCGCTAGCTGGATGCTCTGACAGAGTTGGAGCCAATAGTCATTTGCGCATTGCCTAGCTAATCTCTGAACATTGCTCCTGGCTAATCTGTACGCCTGCAATGTCTGTGGGGTTGGGGAGTGCTTGTATTTTTGGTGGGCACTTCTTATTTCTTCTACGGCAGGGGTGAGTGTGGCAGAGTTGGCCTCAAACCAGTCATTGTTTTGGTTCCTTTTTCTTCCGAAGATCTGCATGGTTGTGCTGTGGATGGTCAGTCTGAGATGCTCCTACTTTTCCTTGGTGCTGTTGCCCGGCAGGTCAGAAGCTAGTGAGTTAGAGAGAGCTTCTATGAACTCGGCTTTCTTGTCTGGGTGAGAAGTCTTACTCACATCAATGCGGGGTCTGCCTACTGGTCTGGATCGGTGAGATTTCTTGGGCAGTAATCTCAGCTTGCAACATACCAGAGAGTGATCTGTGTCGCAGTCGGCACTGTGGAAAGTTCGAGTGAGGAGGACATGTTTCAGTGCAGAGCGCCTGGTAATAATTAGGTCCAGCTGGTGCCAGTGCTTAGAGCGGGGATGTCTCCAGGACACTCTATGTTGCGGCTTTGTCTGAAAGAAAGTATTGGTGATGCATAGATCGTGGTAAGAGCATAGTTCCAGGAGTCTGTCCGTTTTCGTTCAGTTTTCCTGTGCCAAATCTTCCCAGACAAGAGGGCCATGAGGTGTAGTCTGCACCCACTCTAGCGTTAAAGTCACCCATCAGTATCACGCGCTCATCTTTGGATATCGAGCTTAACAGTGAGTCCAACTGGTTGTAGAACTCATCTTTCGACAGCATGGTTGCATTGAGTGTGGGAGCATATGCACTAACTAGGTAGGCGGGCCCTGTTGTGGTTAGTAGGCGAAGTGTGAGAAGCCTTTCAGTTCCCCGTTGGCAGGGTGCTACCATACCCAAGATGGTGTTTTGGACAGCAAATCCAACACCATGCTCTCTGGCTTCTTCCTCGCTTTTGCCCTGCCAGAAGAACGTGTAGTCCTTTTCTCTTAATGAACCAGAACCTGACAGCCGTGTCTCTTGTAAGGTGGCTATGTCTACATGCAGTCTTGCCAGCTCGTTGTTTATTACAGATGTTTTCCTGGCATCGCTGATATTGTTAAGGTCGTCTGACATCCTGGGTGTCAGCGTCCGAACATTCCAGGTCCCAAGCTTGAGGATTGGGGTTTTCCTTTTTGCTTTTATATTTATATTTGCATTGGTTGGTGCATGAGTTTACAGTCTACTTGTCAGGCATGTGTGCACCCTAAGCCCTACACACCCAGTAGGGCAGGCAGACTGTGGCGGGACAACACCTTATTGACTGGGAGCTGCCCAGCTTGAGGCGGGCGGTAGCTGTCCAATGAGACTAAGATATCTCTCCCACCGTCGGAAGCAATCCCTGGCGCCAGCTCTACGCCAATTGAGCGGGTGGCTTATAACCGGTCACTACTACTTCCCGTGTTGTGTCGACGCTGTGAGGCGAAGCTGGAGTGTCCTCTCCAGGGCACAGGCCTGGGCAGGTGGTGTGGAGAGTCAGCTGTTGCCCGTGCAGCAGACTCCCTCTCTCCACGCAGCTTAGTGGACCAAGGGAGAGACAGAGCCAGTACATCTTGGTATCAACTACGTATTCTATACGACAGTAGGGTCTAATGTGTTATGTACGTATTCTATACGGCAGTAGGGGTCTAATGTATTATGTACGTATTCTATACGACTGTAGGGTCTAATGTATTATGTATGTATTCTAGGGGTCTAATGTATTATGTACGTATTCTATACGACAATAGGGTCTAATGTGTTATGTACGTATTCTATACGACAGTAGGGGTCTAATGTATCATGTACATATTCTATACGACAGTAGGGGTCTAATGTATTCTGTACGTATTCTATACGGCAGTAGGGGTCTAATGTATTCTGTACGTATTCTATTTGACTGTAGGGGTCTAATGTATTATATACGTATTCTATACGACTGTAGGGGTCTAATGTATTATGTACGTATTCTATACGACAGTAGGGGTCTAATGTATTATGTATGTATTCTATACGGCAGTAGGGGTCTAATGTATTATGTACGTATTCTATACGACAGTAGGGGTCTAATGTATTATGTATGTATTCTATACGGCAGTAGGGGTCTAATGTATTATGTACGTATTCTATACGACAGTAGGGGTATAATGTATTATGTACGTATTCTATACGGCAGTAGGGGTCTAATGTATTATGTACGTATTCTATACGACAGTAGGGGTCTAATGTATTATGTATGTATTCTATACGGCAGTAGGGGTCTAATGTATTCTGTACGTATTCTATACGACAGTATGGGTCTAATGTATTATGTACGTATTCTATACGGCAGTAGGGGTCTAATGTATTATGTACGTATTCTAGGGGTCTAATGTATTATGTACGTATTCTAGGGGTCTAATGTATTATGTACGTATTATAGGGGTCTAATCTATTATGTACGTATTCTAGGGGTCTAATGTATTATGTACGTATTCTATACGACTGTAGGGGTCTAATGTATTATGTACGTATTCTAGGGGTCTAATCTATTATGTACGTTTACTAAACGACAGTAGGGGTCTAATGTATTATGTACGTATTCTAGGGGTCTAATGTATTATGTACATATTCTACACGACTGTAGGGGTCTAATGTATTATGTACGTATTCTAGGGGTCTAATCTATTATGTACGTTTACTAAACGACAGTAGGGGTCTAATGTATTATGTACGTATTCTAGGGGTCTAATGTATTATGTACATATTCTAGGGGTCTAATGTATTATGTACGTTTTCTAGGGGTCTAATGTATTATGTACGTATTCTATACGCAGTAGGGGTCTAATGTATTATGTACGTATTCTATACGGCAGGGGTGGGCAAACTTTTTCTACGGAGGGCCGCATTGAAAACTTTATTGTTATAGGCGGGCCGCATATATATTTCTTCTACATTAATTACAATGCACAACAAAGAAAATATGAATTAGTGATTATAACCATGTACTAGTCATTTTATTACACATGTACATTACATTTTAAAATACCAACTGAAAAACTTTTTAAATTTGATAATAAGATTTTACTATTCATTATTATTTCAGTAAAAATTTATTGTTACTTATCATTATAACTATGAAGAAGCAGGAGCGTAATTTACATACAAGCCAGTGGCGTAGTAAAGGGATTTGGGGGCCCGGGGGGGGGCTTGGCCTCTTTGGGGGCCCTGCATTTTGCCTGGTGGCATAATATGTAATATTTAATGTAAAAAAAATAATTCGTACACAACTTTGGGTGCCCCCTCAAGTGGGGGCCCGGGGTGACTTTCGATTTTGGACCCCTCCCCCCTAGCTACGCCACTGATACAAGCTGACAGTAGAGTAGAATTATAATTAATGAGAAGTATGCTACTGTTCACAATTTTCGATAATGTTCTTTAACTGTAGAGTGGCCAGCTGCAAGGAATTTGCCAGGACAAACCCGGACGCAAGAGAGTACCATAAAAAGTCTTTGCTTGCATCTCGAAGTTGGTGCATCAAATCGTCACTAATTTTCGCAACACGCCTGACTACAGTTCTCCTTGATAAAGAAATGCTATCAAATTTTGTTTTCTGTTCTGGACACATAATGCTTGCTGCATTTGACAAGCATTCCTTGATGAACTCGCTGCCCGAAAAAGACTTGTTCCGTTTTACAATCTTATGGGACAGCACCAAATTGACTTCGGATGCAGCATCTTGTATTCAAGACTGTTTGGTGAAAACAGTTTCCTGTTTTTTAAAATTATGAACCAACTTCTGGCAATTCCTTTTTCTCTCTTCGTTCGTTAATTTGTGCACGAAATACAAATGTTTTGTTTGGTGGTGTTTTTTTTTAAAGTTGTACTCCTTAAAGACGCTCACAGACACTTAGGGCACAGCAAGCAGACTGCTCTTCTGCCAACGCTCGCGCAGCAATTTTGAACGGTCCATTCGTCATTGAAAACACGACATTCGTCCTCAATCTTTCTTTTTTTGGCATCGCTCATGGTTAAACCAACGTCTATTCACTTTTAAATTACAATTTTTACAAAACCGCCAATATGTAAATCGTTAACCTGAAATGCAGTTTCAAATAAGGATGTTTAAAATTAATGACTAATGATCACTAATCATTTTTCGAGCCATAAAACCGATATTTAATATCACTAGATTAGTATCGAATACTCGGAATAAAATTTAAAAAATACAGCTTAAATTCTAAACAAAGAAAATGTACATATAAATTAGATCGAAACATGTACATGCCTACGGGCCGCATAAAATGCGCTGGCGGGCCCACCCCTGCTATACGGCATTAGGGGTCTAATGTATTATGTACGTATTCTAGGGGTCTAATGTATTATGTACGTATTCTAGGGGTCTAATGTATTATGTACGTATTCTAGGGGTCTAATGTATTATGTACGTATTCTAGGGGTCTAATGTATTATGTACGTATTCTATACGGCAGTAGGGGTCTAATGTATTATAATGTAGCTTATGTATAATGTACTGTAATTTTTGTGTTTGTTATGATATGAAAGTTAATTTAATATTTATAGGTATGTTATTTCTTTCATGTAAAGCGCTGTGAGCCCAGTTCCTTACTGGGATACAGCGCTATATAAATAATCAATTTATTATTATTATTATGTATGTATTCTAGGGGTCTTATGAGTGTTTTCGCCCCGGGTGCAATATTTTCTTACTGTGATCCTGTCACTAAATATGAACCATAAAGTGCTTGTTAAATAGTAGCACACAGTTGATACCTTTAATTCTCGTCTGCTCCATGCAGCCCACGCACTAGAGTGTGACTGGAGCTAACGAAATGTGAAACTTGTCAAAGGTCACCCAAATTAAACAATAAGTTGTTTTGATGTTTTGCTTCTGCCATGTGTTTCACATTACATATGCCGGCTTCTGCAGGGTTCACGTGACACATGGCGTGTGTTTCACATTACACATCCTGGCTTCACATTACACATGCCGTATGTTTCACATTATACACGCCGTGTGTTACACATTACACATGCCGTGTTTTACACTTTACACATGCCGTGTGTTTCACATTACACATGCCGTGTGTTTCACATTACACATGCCGTGTGTTTCACATTACACATGCCGTGTGTTTCACATTACACATGCCGTGTGTTTCACATTACACATGCCGTGTGTTTCACATTACACATCCTGGCTTCACATTACACATGCCGTATGTTTCACATTATACATGCCGTGTGTTACACATTACACATGCCGTGTTTTACACTTTACACATGCCGTGTGTTACACATTACACATGCCGTGTGTTTCACATTACACATGCCGTGTGTTTCACATTACACATGCCGTGTGTTTCACATTACACATGCCGTGTGTTTCACATTACACATGCCGTGTGTTTCACATTACACATGCCGTGTGTTTCACATTACACATGCCGTGTGTTTCACATTACACATCCTGGCTTCACATTACACATGCCGTATGTTTCACATTATACATGCCGTGTGTTACACATTACACATGCCGTGTTTTACACTTTACACATGCCGTGTGTTACACATTACACATGCCGTGTGTTTTCACATTACACATGCCGTGTGTTTCACATTACACATGCCGTGTGTTTCACATTACACATGCCGTTTTTTTCACATTACACATGCCGTGTGTTTCACATTACACATGCCGGCTTCACATTATTTCAGTAGCGCAGCGGATGTACTTCGGGTCAATGCCCTGAGGAATTAACTTTTTCTTTTTAAATCCTGGCTTAAACCTCCAAAAAATTATAAAACAACAACAACAAAAACAACAACAACCCGACTACCAATCAAACCCCCAACCCACCTCACCCCCTCCCCCCATCCTGTAACGATTTAACTTTTGTTTGGAGGGGCCGATGTATGTAATATTAATGACTTCATTTTGGCGTGTAAAATAATTTTTAAAAAATAATCTTTAAATTTTAGTAGGTTGTTAAATTTTCTTTCATCACCCCCCCCCCATATGCATTTGGTATTTTCGACCAAACTCTGAATTATTGGGATGAATAAAAAAGGTAGCTAAGTAGGAAACACTGACACCTTGTCTTGCTGTCACTGACACCTTGTCTTGTTGTCACTGACACCTTGTCTTGTTGTCACTGACACCTTGTCTTGCTGTCACTGACACCTTGTCTTGTTGTCACTGACACCTTGTCTTGCTGTCACTGACACCTTGTCTTGTTGTCACTGACACCTTGTCTTGCTGTCACTGACACCTTGTCTTGTTGTCACTGACACATTCTCTTGCTGTCACTGACACCTTGTCTTGCTGTCACTGGCACCTTATCTTGCTGTCACGGACACCTTGTCTTACTACCACTGGCACCTTCTCTTGCTGACTGATACCTTCACTTGTCACTGACATATTGTCTTACTGCCACTGGCACCTTCTCTTGCTGTCACTGACACCTTGTCTTACTGCCACTGGCATCTTGTATAGCTGTCACTGACACCTTGTCTTACTGCCACTGGCACCTTGTCTAGCTGTCACTGACACCTTGTCTATTTGTCACTGAAACCTTGTCTTGTGTCACTGATACCTTGTCTTGCTGTCATTGACATCTTCTGTTGTAACTGACACCTTCTCTTGCTGTCACTGACACCTTGTCTAGCTGTCACTGACACCTTGTCTAGCTGTGTCACTGACACCATGTCAGGTCATATCAGTGTCACCCACTCCAACTGACCCTATTACTCTGAAGTGATTACAACGTCACGCATGACCTACTTGCATCAAATAAAATATGAATTCAAGGTTAGTGTTTGCCAGTGTTTGCTCATTTCACAATGTCAAGGTCACGAACGCTTACACCCCCCCCCTAGTTTCTTTTGAAACTCAAGTCACGTTTCCAAAAAGAAAATTAGGTAAGTCCGGTTTGCCCTATATTCATTACAACGTCAATAAAATAAGAACACAGTAAATAGTACGCAATAAACGCGTGGAAACCGAACCACCCTCAATTTGCACAAATATCTAAATAAGAGGAAAATAATATTTGAAAACGTTGCTTTGCCTATCCGACCGTTATTCTTACATGGAATTGTACGGTACCCGTAATTTTGAATTTTTGTTGTTGTTTAGAAAAGCATTATTTAAAACTTTTTACACTTTAAACTTAAACGAGCTTGTGCAGTGTTGGATATACGTCTAAGCTACACAAGCTATAGCCTATATGCCCCAAGAAAGTGGGGGCCCTCCAAAAAAAATGTTCCAGTGAGCAATTGTCAGATTTGGCACTGACATAGAATATGAGGACATACAAACGCCCCATAACTCAAATAGGTTAGGGCCTAGTCAAGTATAAGTCCGGCATCATTGTTCCCTTTAAGCTGCGCGGTTGCTTGGCCGCGCAGATATTGGACCAATGCCGCGCAGTAAATTGTGTAAAATATTGCACATAAAATGGGTGCAGACAAACTTTGCACACGAGTTGTTTTTTTTTCCTTTGCACACGGACCAACGAAACTTAGAGGGAACATTGCCCGACTCCCCTGCGGGTGAATTCCAGACATTTGTTGAAATTCTCAAGGTCTGAGTTCTGCTGACGACAGTTGGCGTATGTAGACCATGACATGACAGAGCGGTATCCTACTTCCTTAGCACGTACACCATCAGACAGTTCAATAATTAGACTGTGTTAAAACACCTGCAGGGAAAGGGGTTAGAGAGAGAAAGAGAGGGAGACAGAGAGGGGGCGGAGAGATGCTGGTTAGAGAGATGGAGAGAGAGAATATGGGGAAGGAAAGAGAGGAAGAGAGAGAGAGAGAGCGAGGGAAAAATGTAGAGAGGGCAGAGATGAAGAGACAGTGTGGGAGAGAAAGCAGGAGAGGGAAGAAGAGACAGGGAGAGAAAGAGGGGAGAAAAGGCATGGAGAGAAAGAGGGGAGAAGAGACAGGGAGAGAAATAGGGGAGGTACTGAAAGGGAAAGAAAGACGGGCTTGGGTTATGTAAGTCATGTCATTGAGGAGACCTGGATAATTCAACTTGCGTGACGTAACTGACGTCGTGTTAAGGGCAGGTGCCCTTAAACAGTTCCACGCCAACAATTAACAAACCATTCGGCGTAATGTTATTCTTTGTGAATGTAGCCCTATAAAGTGATGCAAAACGCCACATGTCAAGCTTTTCATGACACTTAAACGATCTGTTCCAGATAAATCTCCGGTATATATTTTTAAATATTAAAATAGGTGGGATTCACAAACTCTGAAAACTTGAAAGACAGACTTGTATTGTTACTGTTAAACCGGCCATACAAGCCACGATTGGACTTCATCTATCACAGTCATATCTGCCTTCCATAGTTAGTGGTGTTATTTCCCTTGTGTGAGCTTTGTTCAGAGCCCAGATTTTAACTTCGTCACTGACACACTCTGACCACACTGCCATCCCGCCTCCCAGCTGAAGACGTGTGTCACTGACACACTCTGACCACACTGCCATCCCGCCTCCCAGCTGAAGACGTGTGTCACTGACACACTCTGACCACACTGCCATCCCGCCTCCCAGCTGAAGACGTGTGTCTAGACTTAAACATGTATGCCTTATAACATTTATTTTTTAAATTAACACTATATGGGATATATTCTTGATTTGTGAGACCATAAGTAACAAAAATTTAGATATTTTAAAAAATGACAGATGTGTTGCTAAGATTATGTTCGATCATTAGACGCGTTTTTGTGCCTGGACATCCGGGTAATCCAAGTGCAATGTATGGGGATGGAACAAACATGTTCTATTTAATCCCTGTTTGAGAACTTCCAAACCTGAGAAGGCCATGTCATAAAAGAACAGTTAACCGTCCCTGTATTGCTAATATTTATCGCGTACTCAAAATAACGAAATGCTAATAACGACCAGCAGATACACCAAAAAATATTTATAATATCCCATCTTCCATCAGTCTGTTAAGTTATAGAACATCATTTCATTTACTGAAGTGAAGTCACTCTGGAAGTTTTTTCAAAACATTTCGTGACTCTAAAACCCTTGCTGGCACGGGACTAACAAAAATCAAGAGTTTTTGCCAGAACTTTCGTGACTCTAAACCAGTGGTTCCCAAAGTGGTCCCTACGGACCCCCAGGGGTCCGCGGAACTGTTCAGGGGGTCCGTGGAAAATTAAAATTGATTTGGGGGTCCCTGAACAACGTCAGGGGGTCCGCGGAAGGTTTAGTATAAAAATAACAAAAATATGTGGGTTTTTTTAAAGTCATTACGGAAATAAAAATAAAGTACAATGAATACTGTAGTAGCGATTTTTAGGTCCTGGGTAAAATAAAGTTGTTTGACCTAGAAAAAGAAAAAAACTACGATATTTCCACAGCTGTAACCAATCAAAGTGATTGGTTAATTGAAAGGTTATGTCAAGTTTGATGCTTGAGAAAGGCGGAGACCCTATATGTAAGTCATAAAAATACAATCTTTTAACGGAAATGACGATACTAGCAGGGTTGGGTAAATTTTGACTTGTCGGTAAGTCATATTTATCTTAATATGATTTACCGACAGCTTTCCATTGATGCCACATTTGATATGATCGAACGGTTAAAAGTACATGAATCGAGTCAGCAAAAAGACTTTTTTAATTAAAAAATCGACCACACACCTTTTTAGAGAGTTAGCAAAATAATATTTTAAAATATTTTCTAATATATTATAATTTTTTAAAATGTAATTAACATTAAAAAATTGCTTTAGAAACCTAACATATTGAAGCATAGAAATATCCACCTCACCCCCATCCCTTTTTTCTCTTCAAAGTTTAAGTCATATTAAATCCTATTAGTCATATTAAGTCAAAGTACTTGAACTTATACGTTTTAAATTATTTTCTTATTTTTAGTCCACTTATAAAAACGTGGTTTTTAAAAATCTCATTTTTACCTCTATTTATTTTATTCTTTTTAGTCCACTTAAAACAGCCTGGTTTTTAAAATATTTTTTACCTCTATTTATTTTACCAAACACCTCATAAGCGCCCGCCAACGTTTTAAAAACACGGTGATGTGGTCACGGGTGAACACATGGATGTCAACAAAAGCAGACGGTACATATGCTTATATAATATATATAAACTAAAAAGTTCAATAATTTAATAACGGTACATTCGATCGATCTGAAATTTAGATATAATGCATTGTCATCCAAGATCTACATACATGTGGTAAAATTTTGAGATCTCTAGGACCATCAGAAGAGGTTTAATTTTACGTTGGAGATTTGAAAATTGTGGACAGACAAATCCACAGGAACAAAAGCGAGTTAATAAAACGTGGTTAAAAAGATAAAGATTATGATTTTTTGAAGCAGTCCCCAAGAAACATATTTGAAAATGCCATCACTTCAACAACTCATAGGGACAACATCTAAGTGAGATGACGATGGACTGCGTGCGTCTTATAATATTTCTTTATTGATTGCAAAAGCTGGAAAGCCACACACGATTATTGAAGAACTTATTTTACCAGCTGTAAGTGAGGTGATAAGCACTGTGTTGAACAAACCAGCTTTCGAAATCACAAAAAGAAATAATTCAGTCAAAAGAAGGATTAACGAAATGGCTCAGTGCGTTGAAAATTCTTTATGTGATTACTTAAAAACATCTAAATTTCCCTACAGCTTGACGAGTCCACTTTACCAGGAAATGAGGCTTTACTTTTTTGCTTATGTAAAATTTGTAAAAGAAGAACAATTTTGCCAAGAACTGGTGTTTGCTAAATGTTTGTAAACAGATACAAAAGGTGAAACGTTATTTACTGAATTAAAAAGATTTTTCGATGAAAAAGCTATACTCCTGACTAATATCATTTCTGTTGCTACTGACGGTGCTCCGGCAATGGTAGGAAGATACAGAGGCTTTCTGGCATACCTAAAACAGGCTGTACCACATCTATGTTTAGTGCATTGTGTCATTCATCGACATCATTTTGTTGCAAAAAATGTTAGTGAACGTTTGCATGGATCACTAGATTATGTCATTAGAGCAGTTAATAAAATCAAAAGGAATGCCTTCTGTGAGATATTATTTGCTAAACTTTGTTTGGAAAATGATGAAGACTATAATTGTTTACTACTTCTCAAAGAAGTACGAAAAGTATCTTAAAGTGCTTGTTAAATCGATTTTATGATCTCTTTTATTTAGTGCTGGAATTCCTGGAAGGCAAAGACAATCATTTGAGACAAATTTAATTAAAATGACATAGCCTACATGACAGATTTGTTTGCCAAATTTAACTAAACTAATTTGAAACTACAAGGCGACCAATTAAATATAATCAAAACTAAAAGCGTAATATCTGCATTTGTTGCAAAACTTTTTCTGTATAAACAAAACTTGGGGAGAGGAGAATGTTCTCAGATTCAAAATCTCTCGAAATTGCAAAATGGGTATGAAGACTTGTTTAATTACTGTCAACACTTAACGGCTCTCCATGCAGACCAGAACCAAAGATTTGAAGATATTCTTCACTTGTAAATTCCGGACTGGGTGTTGAACCCTTTTGCTCGGGGACAAACTCAGATCCCAGACTTAGATGAATCCATACTAATACAGGAGCAACTTATTGAATTATCCAGAAATAAGGAACTTAAACCAATGTTTGAACAAGGATACCACAAATTCTGGTTACAAAAAGAGATCCCAACTTTATGTTCTGCATTATGGGTTATTTTACAAAAGTTGTTGACTGCTTTCATGTCTTCCTATTTGGTAGAACAAAGAATCAGTGCCGTTATGAACCTCGTCACAAACAAAAGAAACCGGCTCGACATTAGTGCTCGTGGGCAGAGCCGTCTTTACACCATTGTGGGCCCCCGGGCAAAAAGAAATAGTGTTGGGCCCCTCCCCCGCAGGAATAAAAAAATTAATATACATACAATATTTACATAAACATATTCACATAGCTCGTGGGCCCCGGGCAAATGCCCAACGGGCCTATGCGTTAAGACGGTCCTGCTCGTGGGGACTTGCATTTACTACTCACAAACATTGAGCCGGACATTAATATACTCGTAAAATTATTAAAATCTCATTAAGTTCATCCAAGTCTTTAATTTTTGTTTAAATTTAACAACATTTTAATTTAATTAAATAATTCTTAAAAAAACTGTTGTTGTTAATTTAATTAGTAAATTTGTATACTATACATTTATGTAGCATTTTCACTTGGGGGTCTGTGGGCAAGTTTTGACTCTAAAAGGGGTCCACGGGTAAAAAAAGTTTGGGAACCACTGCTCTAAACCCTTGCTGGCATGGGACTAACAAAATCAAGAGTAAAAAAGTCAACATAGCAAAAATATGGTTTTTATTTACTTCATTGAACGAGTTTAACACCGCCTTCAACAACACAACAAAATAAATTACCATTTCTTGATGAATTCTAGTCTACATACAAGTGAATGATTTATGGGCAGACATTGATAAAATAAAATAATATGTCAACAACATGAGAAAACTGAGGATTTCAATGAAGAAATTCAGTCTATGAATATGGTGAAGCCGTTCCATCTTAAATAAAAAATTTAATCAGATATTTAAGATCATTGGCTGTACTCATTACACTGGTTGTGTATAATTGGTACATAATTGGTAAATAATTTGTACTGAAAATGTACAATCGTTCTACAGACTTAACGAAAAGCGTAGGACGCAATAATCTTTCTGTATTGAAGGAGCGTGTGTAACAGAAATGATAAAAAGTTGAATTTTGGGGAGAACATATTAAGGATATACTGTTAAAAAATACATATGTACGAAAAGATTATAGTCATTATTTTAATGTATTATTATTTTATTATCTTTATGCGGATGAACATTTCAAAACTCAATTAAAAATGGTTCAAGCAATTCATACATCATTGAACTTGTTAAGTAGATTTTGTCCTAAACATGGCGGTTATTCATAGTTTAACAAAAAACACAATTATACATTTGCATTATTGTACTTAAAAAGCAAAGTACATTAATTTATTTTTTTAAAAACATAGCAAAGAACGTTACTGTCCATCTACGTGTGATTCTCTACAAAGTCTCAACCTTGAACTCAATATGACGTTCCTGTAAACTGAAAGACGTAAGTAAACAACTTAAACAATTCTCGGACGGACTCCACACCTGTAAGGACCTGGTGACATCACAGCGTTTGGTTTCCAAGATCGAGGGTCCGGGTCCGGCAGTTGGACATTGTCCAGGGCGAAGAACTCAAAGTTTTTGACGAGTGTGACGACGATAAGAAACATCCTTGACCTTGCAAACGCTTCTCCGGGGCAGGACCTGCTTCCGGTACCGAAGACCAACAAGTTCTGTCTGACGGGGTGATCAGCGGGCACCAAGGCGCCGCCCTCGTCAAGGAACCGTTCCGGTTTGAACGTCCACGGTTCATTCCACTGGTCAAAACGACGGTGGCAGTACCAGACGTTGGCCAATAGGATTGTGTCCTTCTTTATGGTAAACTCACCCAAGGGGACATCATCCCGGCAGTAATGGGGAAGTAAGAACGGTCCGGCTGTGGCGTAGCGAAGTACTTCCAAAATTGCTGCCTCGGTGTAGGGCATGGAACCGCGGTGCCTTAAGCTCGGGGGGTCGTCGCCTACGACCCTTTCAACCTCGGCGTAAAGTTTGTCTTGGATTTCTGGATGCAGTATGAGCAGTAAGAAAAGTGTGTTCATGGAGTGGGCGGTGGTCAGGAAACTTGCGATGGTCGTCTCGCATAGCAGGGCTTTGATGACGTCATCTTCAACCATGGTTTTGTTGCCGTTTCCCTCGTAGGTCGCCTGGGCTGTCAGCAGCTGGTCAACGACGCCCCGCTCTTGACCTCTGACGTAGGTCTTCTTGATGTCGTCAAAATACGTCTGGACCAGGTTGTCGCGGGCCCGTATCAGGGCGTCGTATTTCGACTTGAAGGACAGGCCCGGCACAAACCTCAGAAACGGGAAGGGCTGCAGCAAGGTTTCGTTGTCAAAGAAAAACAACTCGCTGAAAGCTGAGTCGAAGTTCTCCAAAGTGGCCAGTTTCTCCGGACTGTTGTCCGACCCTTCGCCAGCCAACAGTGTGTCCACTACACGCAGCGTGGCCGTGGAGATCTCGTGTGACAGGTCAACGGCTTTCAGCACCTGCATCTGGGTGGTCAGTTTATTTAGACTTTTCATGAAGATTTCCTCGAACTTTGTCACGTTCTCGCCATAGAACTTGAGGACGCTGTGGAACAGCTTTCTGCGGACCCTCTGCTGCACGGTCCTGGACGTGAAGGCCACGCTCTTGTCTCCGTAGACCACGTACTTGCTGATGAAGGTTGGGGGTCGGTCGTTGGTCAGTTCTTTCAGGGCCGGATTGTTGAACAGATGGCGCACGATTTTAGCGTCGTTAATGTAGACGATGTCCTGCGTGAAAAGTCGGACCCTGACAACGTTCCCGTATTTCTCCGCCCATGACGAGGCCAAAACGTGAAGGTTGTTCTTCCTTGCCCCACTTATGAAAGCTTTGATACAGCCGAAGCCGGTGGGGCCCGGAATGAGTTGACCTTTGGCCTGGTTCCGTCTCGACCTGGTTCTAAGGTGATAACAAAATACCAACAAGGCCAAGGCCGCTAGTCCGATGGTCACCGGGGACATTCTGGGGATAAACAAGGGGAGATAATACACAGGGTGACCTTGGGTGGATAAATGAGGTCAGGTGAAATAATGGAATGGTGTGAACTAGAAATGATATGTGAATGATGTGAGCTAGAAATGATTATGTGAATGATGTGAACTAGAAGTGATTATGTTTATACTAGACGCCCCGCGGCGTATCATACGCCGCAGACTTGCTCATGGAGAGTTCTTTTACCCATTTAATAAACTTTTTAGGGCGCCTACGGCGCCGACCTTTTTCAAAAGCCCAATTCACTTGTCCTTGTTTGATCAATACGAAATATTAAACTTTCTGAAATGCACGCAAAGTATTTTATAATAAGGTTTGTAGGACATTGTTTTTTTTATGTTATAATTAACCATCATCAAATCCTCTTTTTACATTGTTCCCTTTTTACAAATTTAAAATATCAGCGAAAACAATGACGTCATATTTTTTTTTACAGCGCATATTTAATTTGCACACCTTTTGATGCATTGGTGCAGTAATTTGGTGCGCTGCTTTCTAAAATTAGTATCTGTTGCACATGCAGCTTCTTGTTGCCTCGCAGGGTCCGACCACGAAGAGAATTATATATATAGATCAGTGATATCCCTTATCTAGAATTATAAAATTTAATTTTGTCGTCGTCAGCAAAAACAAACTTTTAGAGTAGATGAAAAATACAGACACAAGACACAAGACACAAGAGTATTTGCCTCAACAATGAAATGAGTTTACACAACTGTACTTTGATTTCTTCACCTAGTTACTTTATCCCTGACCTTGACATGCGTAGTTAATCTTCTGTTGTAAACATCTGCGTGAAGTCCAGCCCCCCCCCCAAACAAAACAAAAAGCAAACAGACCGTTGTTTTCATCAGCAGCTGTCGTGTTGTTTTTATGTTTACATTTGAAACAGTTAACTGCATCTTAATCCCGACTGTATCTTAATCCCGACTGTATCTTAATCCCGACTGTATCTTAATCCCGAATGTATCTTAATTCCGACTGTATCTTAATCCCGACTGAGTGACGTGTTAGTGGGTTCGACTCACCTAATTGACATTTGAAACCTTATTTTTAATTGAAACTGGATTAAAATAATTTGATAAACAGAAAGGAAAGCAGAAGCGATAAAGAGATAAGGTGAAGAGGCGAAGTCAAGGAAATACAAGGAAAGAGAAAGATATACTCATGAGCAGAAAAACTGATGTAAATGGAAAGATTCCAGGGTGGGGGGGCGGGAGGGGGTGATTGTAATACATTTATTATGAGGAAGAGAGGAGCGGGGAAAGGCAAGTTAAAAAAAAAGAGAAAACACAAAAAAGGGGGAAAAAAAGTTTGATATTTACCTTGTGTTATCGGTTTTTGTAAGACTAAGGTCAAGGTCTGGTATCACGTAACATCAATATCTTTACTTTAAGGTGATATCAAGCCAAATCACAACGGCATCATTATAAACTCGTTATAAGTTATAATATAATATATATTCCCACATTTCCTTTCCTAGCGGCACATTTCCAACTTTATATCTGGTGCCAACTTAGACGCTTCATTCTGATTGGACAACGATTCCGTGACGTCAACGTTACTTTTTTCCCATTGTTATTTCTGCTTGAGAGAAATACGCATGGCGAATTAGAACTTCAAGAACGCAACCACTTTAAGTGATTAACTAGCGCCAAGACATCAATACTAAACTAGGGGGTAGACACGCTTCGATGTCCACGGCAAAAAGAAAACATTAAAAATGTTGCCCAATAGGCTGTCACAGAATTAACTGCTGTCAATACCTTTGTGTGGGTGTGTGTGGGTGGGTGGGGGGAGGTCGATGTGGGGGCGGGGGGAACTTACAGAATTGATTTTATTTCCATGGGATATTATCGCATTTTAAACAGTTTGTGTACAGGTGTGGCAGGATACACAAGTGTATCACATTAATTTGTGAATGATATAACGTGCAGGAAGTCATCACGACAAATTCATCACTTTAATTCTGGAATGAGATTTGACAATATGTTACGGATGACCAAGTTGCACATTAACTAAACATTGCAAATGTTGATATCAACAGACCGTCTAGTTTGATCAGTTATATCACCAGACCGTCTAGTTTGATCAGTTATATCACCAGACCGTCTAGTTTGATCAGTTATATCACCAGACCGTCTAGTTTGATCAGTTATGATAGAAGATCACCAGACCGTCTAGTTTGATCAGCTATGATAGAAGATTACCAGACCGTCTAGTTCTTGGCCCTGGGTCATGCCTCACCAAGGGCCAAACGGTCAAAAATTCCAACATATTTTTTGGTTTATTGTGCATCATTCAGAGGATTCTAAATAAACATTTTATTAACAAAGATGTTTAGTATTATGTTTAAACGTTAAACATCAGCTTTTCTTTATATAAATCGAGTGGCACAACGCGTAACTCATATTTACAACATGGGAAGTTGGTTCTGTCACACACAAACTAATTGACAAATTTAGCCTTTCTCTGTCAACCACAAACTAATTGACAAATTTAGCCTTTCTCTGTCACACACAAACTAATTGACAAATTTAGCCTTTCTCTGTCACACACAAACTAATTGACAAATTTAGCCTTTCTCTGTCACCCAGTCAGTGTAAATGGTGTAAACATGGATTTTTCTCTGTCACACATGATCGTAAAGCACAAAACCCTGACACAACACATTGACGGTATTAGAACATCTGAGGAAAGTCTGGGGAAAGTCTGGGAAAAGTATGGGGTAAGTCTGGGGAAACATTATCGCCACTCACTGTATATCCATTGTGTACCCGCAGATACATGTCAGTAGTAGCGCAGTGCGTCGCCGCGCCGGGTCGCACTGTAGTGCGTACATCATCTGTCACGCGCCATTGAATTATACATGTTTGCACCATCCACTAATGTTGCCTTGGGAGTACCCGGATGTACAGGCCCAAAATGTGTTTATTGATCCAAAATAATCTTAGAAACAAATCAACAAAAATAAATAAATACATTTATTTTAAACAAAAAATAGCATTCAAACATCCTTCATAATTCCTGACATCTGACCCACGAAGACAGACAAAAACCACGTGACGACAGACAAAACCACGTGACGACAGACAAAACCACGTGACGACAGACAAAACCACGTGACGACATTAATGTTTTATGACTTTCACAAGACTCACCACTGACTGGAGGTGGAGGGTGGGGTACACGCCTCTGGATGTAGTTCACCACTTGGGAGTTGCAGCCACGTGTGCCTGTCAGCTCGTCGCATTAAAGGCTCGTCATAAAGTGACATAGATGAAGGTCAAGGTTACCGAGGCCACCCGCTTAGGCACGAGAGGCATTCGGCGATGACGTCATAATAACCGTCGTTTGGCATTCTGGTTATTTGTCTGGCACCGACTGACGTAAGGTGAGGTCAGACCTGACGAAACATACAAGGAACGATATGAGGCCTGCAATCACTTGTTTCGTATCCTTTAATATTAATTCTCTCGTTGTTTCACTTACTCGGGGAAGGGAGACAATGATGCGACAAGCGTATTAAAGGGAGGAAATAAAATAAATAGAAATTAGGAGAAACTCACATTTTTCATTTTTTAAATATTTTCAATCCCATATTTCTCTAGAAACTGATACTTGGGTTTGGAATATTTTACGATATTCGACTTAACACACACACACACACTTTCCGGCCTGACCCCCCAAATGTTTTACTACTATCGTGAAGTCCGTACCGAGTCCTACTTATCTATTTTTCCTAGAGCACAGGTTCCCAACCTATGGGTCGTGACCCCCAAAGTCAAGGTGTTTTTCTGTGGGGCCGCCAACTCAGTGGCGTAGCTAGAGGGAGGAGGGGCGGTCCGCCCCGGGCGGCACACATTTAGGGTCGGCATTTGAGGGCATTTGAAAAGTACAACCATCTCCGACAACCGCCCTTTTTCTTTTGAAGGGGGAAAACCCGAGTGAAACAAGAATACTCGTACTTTCGAGTCCCAAATAACGAATCCGCACATTTGTTTGATTACAGAGTGCTGTTGTAACTTAATTGAAACCGTTCAAAAACATTTTAATCGCTCAAAAGAAGGTATCGATTTGTTTGGAAAATTCAGGGGTGTACGTCACAGATGACGCTTTTATAAGAAAAACCCCACAAAAAAACACATCACCGCTGGGAGGAATAATATGTGCTATTATTATCGCCACGACAGTTTTTGCCTGGAATTTCGAGATTAGCAGAATGATGCGCGAACAAGTACCTAAAAGGCATGGTGGTTCAAATATTGAGTTTAACTTGCAAATAGTAATTTATATTACTGTTTCAGTTTTCAGAAAATTAATGTAAGGTAAGTTATGAAAAATTAATTTTGTTTTATTGCAATAAAGTAGCAAAAATAATTTGTGTTTTTCATTAAAATACGGTTATTCATTAAAAATGATAAGCATATCCAATTAAAGTAATGTGTAAATAATTTTAATTCGTCTATTTTATAGAATATTATTAAGATTTGTGACAAGAATATGAAAATAGTCAAATTTCTCCGTTAATAAAAACCACATTAGGCATAAATAATTTTTTAAAAGCATAATTTAAAGTTTCAAGCGTCTTGGAAAAATTGACATCTGAAGAAATTAACTAGTAAAAGGAGATCAGATGCTGGAATTTTACTCAATTCAATGCAACCTTTTTATTTTCTATGTGATCTCAATTTATGGGAACCCGTCATTGCATGGAAGAAAGAAATGTGCTAATACAAAACGCTGTTATATCAGCCAAACAATTTGTTAAGAGTTAAAGACATTAACTGAACGCGGAGTTAGAAGGATAAAAAAATATGAGTGGGGGAAATTAAGAAGACGCGGTTCTATCTTTAGAACTAGAAGTACAACGAGAAATGTTTTTATCCATGGATGGAATTATAAAAGAATGCTTTGATCAGTTGCATGTCCTTGCAAGAAAATATTCTTATATAATACCATATAGCCTACTAAATGAAGCATTTGAACATCAAATAAATTACTTTATTGACATTGATAAAGAACAATTCCTTATTGAAAGAAAAAGGATCCAGGTTTTTATGGCTTATACATACACTACAAGAAGAGTCATTATGTCAGAAAAACTGGAGGAAAGGCCCCCTTGATCTATTAAAATTTATTCAACAGTATAGATTGGAAAATTCTGTACCCAACATTGTAATTTTGCTATGAATTTTTTCAAGAATTACTATCAGTTTCGCTAATTGTGAAAGGAGCTTCTCCAAACTGAAGTTGATAAAAAATTATCTTTGTTCCACAATGAGCGATTTAAGACAAAAAAATCTTGCAATATTATCCATAGAACAAGATATTACAAATAATTAAAATTTTGATAGCATAATACAAGGTTTTTCTATTATGAAAGTAAATGTATAAATATGTTTACATACTTACTAATGGATAGAATTTCTTTGTTTGGTAAAGTTTTGTGGGTGTAAATTTGGAATATATTTTGTCTCATTTGGGGGTGGGGCGGGGCCTTCAGCGACCTGAGTAACTTTCTTGTTGCCTTTAAAAAAGGTATCGTGTATTTTTATAAATGTGTATTTATAAGTATATCATCTTATGCGGCCTCTTTTATTACTGCTTACATAAATATGGCATGCAATGGTAAACATGTTACCCCACATTTACTTCGTTTCAATTACAATTATTTATTCATGTTAATTAATTTTTAAAAACCATCATATAATCGACTATGTGCCAAATGACATCACGTGATTTTGGCTGCGTGACGTCCTTTATGTACGGCCCCTACAAAAGGGCGGCAAATTAGAGACCGCCCCAGGGCGGCAAAAGTTCTAGCTACGCCACTGCGCCACCTTATAGAGTAAAAAAATAACAAAATATTCACCATAATGAAATATTTATTTTTAATGATCTCTTGAGTTGATATGCTGTGAATCGTGTCTTTGAAATGAAAGATGAACTCAAGTAGCTCCTTGAAGTGCAAGGAGAGCATGACCTTTTAGTATATTTAACAACAAAACTTGGATGAAAGGAGTAGCATATTTAGAATATATATTAGAACTGCAATATATGTTTAAATGGAAAATTAAGGGAAAGAAACGAATTTTATGGCAATTCGCGTTAATTCAGGAGCATTTTATCTAAACTGCAGAACTGGCGAAAAACAAATCATGGACAATGCCATGTTTGAGAAAGCCTGCAGTATGGTAGATGAACCTGAGTGAGAAACCTTTCAGTGTGGTAGATGAATCTGAGAAACCCTTCAGTGTGGTAGATGAATCTGAGAAACCCTTCAGTGTGGTAGATGAATCTGAGAAACCCTTCAGTGTGGTAGATGAATCTGAGTGAGAAACCCTTCAGTGTGGTAGATGAACCTGAAGATGACATATTTGACATGGGAGATAACTGGGCATCTCGATATACTTGAAACAAACTCCAGCGTTTCTTAAGAAGACGAGACAACGAAACACATTCTCTGCTACTCTGGATGTAGCCAGCATTCCCATGCAATAAAGAACAAGATTAATTTTTGGATTTGCGGTATGATTGCTCGGTAGGTAACTTGCTAAAATAAACATTGCTCACACGATTATGGTGTGGTATGTATCAATCATACCGAAATGTATGGCATTGTTAATTGGCATTAATAAAAACTCAAGGCCAAATTTGGGTCTGGTTTGTAATAAACACTTTCAAACATCACAATAAATTAATGATTAACAAAATAAAATTATAAATCCATTTTAGTTGTTTTAAAATACATAACTGAAAATTCTCAATTGTATCGGGGGTCGCGGGTCACTTGGCTTTTACAAAAGGGGGTCACCACCCGAAAACATTTGGGAACCTGTGGCCTAAAGACAGCGTGAAGAATTTGGGCTTATTGAATGTTGCCAATAACTTTGACGTGATGACGTCTTAGGTCCACGTTCGCATGTCTGTCCTTTCACAGAGCAGTCAGGTAACCCTTACCGTTGAGTGTGGGCGGGGGGGGGCGGGGGCGTAGAGTTACGGCAGCGGCTCCAAATTTCATCTGTAATTTCCCTGCAGACATAGGAGCACACCGCCTTACACACGCTCGCCCCAGCGTACACACACTCGCCACACCCTACACACGCTCGCCCCACAGTACACACGCTCACCTCACCCCATACACGCACCCACGCCTAACTGGTCTACTGTAAATGCCCCCATTCTTGATTCCTGGAATTGGAATCACACGTCACACGCCAGCATTAAGAAAAAAAAATTACATCTGGACGGAGGTAAACAAAAATTATTGAGGGAGGAAATCTTAATTCAGAGTGATACTTGGACCGGGAAAATCATCAAATAATTGTTGAGTGAAAATGTATGTGTTCACATGTCAGTCTCGTTCCCACAGTGCGACGTGCATACCCATACTAACACGATGTGTTTACACCAACATGTCACCACGCTCACTGATTCACATATCCCCACGCTGCGTGTATTAACGCATCACCCTGCTGTATTTTGTATTTATAACTCTAGAACTTTTGTGTTAGTTGATCAAATTTTATATCTCACATTAAATCCCACAATCGATCACAATAAATATCAATAAAATTTAGAGTTCTGAGTGCCCCTGTGTGACTACTTAGTTTGTGACAACAAAATTATTTTCTGCTTTTTCATGCGAGAGTCTACATTCCTCACTGCAGCTGGGCCTCATCTTTTTCTTTTTTTTAAATTTTTTTTTGTACATTTTATTATACATTATTTTAAAAAAATATATATTTTATATTCCGCACCAATGAATTTTGTCTGGCATACTGATGAGATGAACAAATGAACGTTTTTCCCAAGATCCTTGTGTGAACTGGCGGAGTATTTTATTGAATTTATGTGGAACATGAATTAGACACTTGTAGCAATCAGAGCGGAAACTTGTTACACTTACAACTAAGAAGTCAACAGAAATTCCCTCTTGTGCCGTTCAGCTGGGGTTACTGAGGGCAGATAGGATCCACGTTTACAATCCAAGTCGACGTGTCTTTGTGTTGGTGAATGGAGAGCTCAATCGTCGACATGCTGGGGGTCCATACCGGACATATTTTGTTGGAACTGTCACATGGTTACATAGAAGTCACGGACTGTTACACTAGGGGTGTAACGGAAACATAATAGCGATCATTAATAGACATTTTTACTTGGGGTATTTTTTTTTATATAGGCAGCCATAGAAACGTAAAATAGCCATCAGTCGACTAAGGCGCAGAGGGTTCAACAATTCCTTATCCAATAACAAAAAAGTTCTCAGAATGTAAACTTGATAAATCACAGTCTTAAAAGATTTCACCAACAGACAGACACATATTTCTCTCAGATTGCAGTGCACGCCTGTATGCTTTAAACTCTATACTCCAGACTTTATACTCTATACTCTATACTCTAGACTCTATACTCTATACTCTAGACTCTATATACTAGACGCTATGCTCTAGACTTTATACTCTATATCAGTGGTTCCTAAAAATTTTTCGACCCATGGACTCCTTTTTATAGTCAAAACTTGCCCATGGACCCCCAAATGAAAAAAAAACTTTGTGGTATCCTAGTTCAAACATTGGTTTAAGTTCGTCATTTGTGGATATTTCAAAAGGGTTCAACAGCCAGTCGGGAATATCCAAGTGAAGAATGTCTTCAAATCTTTGTTTCAGACTGCATGAAGAGCCGTTAAGTTTTGACAGTAAGCAAGCAAATCTTCATCTCTATTTTCCAATTTCGAAGGATTTTGAAAAATGGAACATTCCTGAGTTGTTTTTTTATTTACAGGTTTGCAACAAACGCAGATATTCCACTTTTAGTTTTGATTAAATTGGTCACCTGGTGGTTTCAAGTTAGTTTAATTAAATTTGGAAAATAAATAATTCATAAAGGTTATTTTATTTTTAATTGTGTTGCAAATTTGCTTTCTGTGAATTCCAAGGCAGAGTCAAAGAGAGAATAAAATCGATTTAAATATGCACTTTTTGATATCCAAGGTACTTCTGTGTGATTAAGTAAATGATTTTAGTCTTCTTCATTTTCCAAACAACGTTGAGCAAATAATCTCTGATTGAAGGCATTCACGTTGACTTTATTAACAGCTCTATGACAGACTGCATACTCTAGTGAACCAAGAAAACTTTCACTAAGATTTTTTGCGAATAAATGATGCTGATATACAACACAATGTACTGATTATACATTCGGCACAACTTGTTTTAAATATGCCAGAAAGTCAAGGATATAACCTTACCTTCAAAAATATTTTTAATTCAGTAAAGAAAGTTTCACATTTCGTATCTGTTTCCAAACATCATGCCATGCTTCGATTATTCAACAACACTATGTTGTCAGCATTTTTAATTCGGCTCACTGATTCTCATTCTCTCATCTAATGTAACAACAACCAGGGACGTCCCTGGGGGGTGGGGGTGTGAGGTGCGGAACGCACCGGGTGACACCATTATAAGGGGTACAACCAGAGTGTAAAACTGTGTTGGTTTCCGTTATTTCGCACTGGCGGGCTCGGAGGAGGTATATGAGGTATTATGTTGTGAGGAAGTGACACAATGAGCTACCGCACTGGGTGACACCAACCCTAGTGACGCCATGAGCTACCGCACTGGGTGACACCAACCCTAGTGACGCCATGAGCTACCGCACCGGGTGACACCAACCCTAGTGACGTCATGAGCTACCGCACTGGGTGACACCAACCCTAGTGACGCCATGAGCTACCGCACTGGGTGACACCAACCCTAGTGACGCCATGAGCTACCGCACCGGGTGACACCAACCTTAGTGACGCCTGTGGTAACAACCACTGCTAATAATTACTAACATTTTCAAAGAATGCTGCTGTAAAGCTCTTTTGAAATAAGTATTTGATGATAGGATGCAATTTAGATAAAGATAACTTCCTGACACATCGAAAATAATCCAACCTCCGAACCCTTGTTGATTCACCTAAAAAAAAATTGTCTTTTCTGACATACTTTTATACGAATTCCGGATTTCTGACACCTCAAACTTGACCTTTCAAAATAACAAAATATTTTAATTGGTTATAGTTGTGGAAATTACCATAGTTCTACTTCCTTTTCTGGGTAAATCAACATTGTATTTCATGACTGATAGCTCCTCGGATGGTATTTAATTAGTAGAAAAAATTATTATTTTATAATAAACCTTGCACGGACCCCCTGACTTTGTTCAGGGACCCCCAAATCAATTTTAATTTTCCACGGACCCCTTGAATGCTTCCTGGGACCCCTGGGGGTCTGTAGGGACCACTTTGGGAACCACTGCTCTAGATTGTAGACACTAGGTGCACTTGTTTGAAGAAATTCGTGTTTCATTGCAACCTCCTCCGCTGACAACTTACATGGGTGTGAGAGAACGATGAAATAAATGTGGTCTTAATTGCGCAATGAGCAGCGTCAAAACTTCCAACGTAATAAAATAAAAACCCAAACTACCTATAAAAAATATTCTATCAAAGAAAAGTTGAAACGCATAAAAAAGTAGAAGGTAATTTATAATAATTTTAATGCATTGCGAAATTTTTAAAACTAACAAAGACAAACAATAAAATTTGCTACGCCCACGTCTTAATACTCTAATTTTATGTTGAGTACTATCTGAATTAGAGGTATCATTTGTTCTAAAAATAAATTTTAAAGTTGGAGATAAGTCATACAAATATTAATTTCAAATAAAATCATTTCATAATATTTTTCCCCTTGATTATCATGTGTCGTGGGTGTATCAAGATTTGGATCAATAACTAATCTGGAAATGATTTTAAGTTGTCTGACCAGATTCCGTGGAAACAGACGGGTGGTTGAGTTGAATAAAGGTGAGGAACAAGACAAATGAGATGCCAGATGAGAGATGAGACAGATGAGATGACAGATGAGATGACAGATGAGATGACAGATGAGATGACAGATGAGATGAGATGCCAGATGAGAAGACAGATGAGATGACAGATGAGATGCCAGATGAGAAGACAGATGTGGCTGTAATATTATTGTTCTTAGTACTTGCAATAACTCGAACTTGATTATTTTTAAATCCCTTCTATTAGCTTCACCGTCTTTTCTCTCTCTCTTTCTCTCTCGGTCTCTCTCTCTCTGTCTCTCTCTCTCTATCTCTCTCTCTCTCTCTCTCTCTCTGTCTCTCTCTCTCGCTCTCTCTCTATGTCTGTCTGTCGTGGGTGGTCGGAAAAAGTCGGAAATGACCCACTTCCCGTGATGCTATCAAGCTTAAATTTTGCACATAGACTTGTGTCACCTAACAATGCATTGCATAAAAATTTCAGATCGATTGAATGTACCGTAATTAAATTAATGCATTTTTAGTGTATCTCTATGTAATTCAATGTAGCCGTCTGCTTTTGTTCACCTCCACGTGCTGGAGTTTAGTACAGCCATCGACGACCACCCCCCCACCCTTTGGTTTTACAGCAAGGGGATATATATAGGTTTTAGTCTGTAAATGTTTATCGCGCGTTGCTTATTGTATTGAA